>CAKNYM010046648.1:66037-77282 GCA_932195095.1 Andricus curvator
ATCTGTTCGATGACTCTCCTCTATGATGCTCCGCAAATTCCCAAAAAATCATTAATAATTTTTTAATTTTTTAATTAATAAAATTAATAAAGCATTCAAAAATAATTTAAAACTTGTAAAGATTTCAAATTTAAAAAAAAGTAGATTTCTCAAGATTTCGAAAAAAATAAGATTTTTAAACATTTTGAAGGTTTCCAAAATTCCCAGAATACCATTAAGCCATTTCCCTTTCAGGGTAGGCGTGACACTACCCGATTTGGGTAGTGTTTCTAGGTGGATAGTTTCTTGTAGTAAATAACTACAAGTTGGGCTCACCACACCCACGATATGCCAACAGCACGCAGTATTCTCGAATGGTCACCCATCCAAGTACTAACCGCGCCCAATGCTGCTTAACTTCAGTGACCTGACGAGAACTGGTTTTTTCAGCGTGGTTTGGCCGTTGGCAAATAATAATAATAATTAGAATAATAATTAGAATAATAATTTTGAATAATAATAATTAATAATCCAACAGCCATACCACGCTGAAAAAACCAGTTCTCGTCAGATCACTGAAGTTAAGCAGCGTTGGGCGCGGTTAGCACTTGGATGGGTGACCATTCGAGAAAACTGAGTGCTGTTGGCACATCGTGGGTGTGGTGAGCCCACACTTGTAGTTATTTACTACAAGTTATCAACCTAGAAACACTACCCGAATCGGGTAGTGTCACGCCTACCCCGAAAGGGAAATGGCTTAATGGTATACAATAATAATAATAATTAAATAATAATAATTTTGAATAATTTTGAAAAATATTCAAAAGGTTGGGAAGTTTATGCACCATTAAAAAACGGATTATTTTAATAAATATTTAGAAAATTTTCGAAAGATTCTGAAATAATTTAAATCTTCAGAAGATTTGAAAAGAATAAAAGTCAAATGTAAATTTTTAAAGCTTTCCAAAATAATAAGCTTTTTAAGAAGTTTTAAGGGTTTCAAGAAAATAATTTTTTTTTAAGATTTTTGTAAAAATTTATAATGATTTTTTATTTTGAACAAATTAATTTTAATTTTCGAAATATTTTCGAAAAATTCGAATCATTTGAAAAGGTATTTAGAAATTCTAAAAGCATTTTAAAAATAATTGAAAATTTATAAAGATCTCAAAAAATTTGAATCAAGATGTAGATTTTTGAAGATTTCGAAATAAAATTTTGATTTTTTTTAAGAATTTTAAAATAGAAAATTTTTCATAAGGTTCCTGGGTAAATTTTAATAATTTGTTTATATAAAAAAATATTTTTAAGAGAATATTTAAAAAGATTTAAAAACATTTCAAAAGATTTCGAAAATTCTCACAAAAGAAAATGAAGATTTCAGGGCAATTTAGAAATGATATAAAATTTTTAAAGATTAAACAAATTTTAAACAAAATGTAAATTTCGGAACATTTTGAAAAAAATTTTGAACCCTAAAATATAAATTGTTAGTATAAAGAAAGTTAATTTTCAACTCAAAAATATGATTTTTTAACCAAAAAATTTGATTTTCAATTAAATACATAATTACATAGTTTAATTTTCTACCAAATTGTTGACTTTTCAATTCAAAAAAAATTCCTACAAAGCAGTAGAATTTAAAATAATAAAAGTTTATTTAAAAGCAAATAGTTGAATTTTCAACTATAATTATGAATCCTTATTAAAAAAATTAATTTTTCTACAATTCTCAAACAAGACGAATTTTCTAAAAAAAAAGCAGTTGAATTTTTAGCAACAAAAAATGAATTTAAAAAAAAAACGAATTTTTAACAAAATACATGAATTTCTAACCAAATAGTTGAATTTTCTACAAAAAAAGAAGAATTTTCAACAAATTACATAAATTTGCAATCGAATAGTTAATTTTTTTAAACTAAAAAGATCAAATTTTAACCAAAAATGGAACATTTAAATTTTTATATAAAAAAATATTAATTTAAAAAAAAAAGTTTTTTTTTGTTGAAAATTCAACTATTTGCTTTAATTTTGAACTATTTTATAAATAAATTTAATTTTTTTAGTTGAAGATTTATCATTTCAGTTAAAAATTAACCTATTTGGTCTAAATTAATTTTTTAATCTGAAAATTGGACTATTCTGGATCAGTTCAACATTTTTTATTTATAATTGAAATCTTTTTTAGTTGAAATATCAACTATTACCTTTTTTGTTGAGAATTCTTTTTTGTTTAATTGAAAATTCAACTACATGGTTCAGAGTTGAACTATTTTGTTAAAAATTCATTTTTTTTAAAGAAAAATCATTTTAGTTGAAAAATTTTTTTGGGCAGAAAATTCACTTTTTTGGTTGAAAATAATTCGTCTCTTTTGGATGAGTTCAACTATTTTTGATTTGAAATTAAAATCTTTTTTAGTTGAAATATTAATTATGCATTACATTTTTCGTTGAGAATGCACAGTTTTTGGTCGAAAATGAACAAACAAGCTTAACAAATAAATAGTTAATCGAAATTTTTATTTTCTATTAAAAATGATTTTAAGTATAAGATATAAGTGTAACAGTCCGAGTAAGGTTTCATGCAGAAAAAAAGGAAACGGAAGGTTTACGTGGCGGGACTCGAACCCTGAACGCATGCCTCAGCATCCCACGCGCTAGACTAAAAATTTGATTTAATTCATATAATCTTTTTTCTCCTTGAAATTCTCTGTTTTTGTGGAATTTAAGGGGGCGGGGTGGCTTTTTTGAATAAATAATTTACTTTCGAAATGACTTCGATTAAAATTAAATTAATCTCAATAAAATTGGAATAACGGCCCTTTAGGCTGCATTGAAAGTGGATGCTGGATAGACGATACGACGCCAATCAAAATCTATAAAAGGCGGATTAGAATATTAGAAGACCCGTTTGAGAAGCTCTATCTCATTTACAATTCAAATTCCTCTTTAGCTTATTGGGACGAGTACCATCTTTAATTAAATTCATACCTTGCCCACCCCCAAGTGTCGTATTAACTTTATAAATTATTTTTAAATTGCATTTTTATTTTATTAACTATTTTATTTGAGATTTAAAAGAAATTTTAAAATATTTAAAATATGGGAGGGCGATCTAAAGATATTAAGGTTAAACTAGATATTAAGACGTATAATTTAGACATTCATTTTTGAAAATCGGAATTATAAAATTTAACATCTGAATTTTATAGCCTAATATTTATAGATCGATTCACAATAGTCCAAATCCGCAATTTACTGTTCAAAATCGGTAACATGTCACAAGGGGCTAACCCACATTTTTACAATTTTACAGGAGAAAAAAAACTTCAAAAATTTAATTTTTAATTTTTTTTTAATGAGATAGTATTTTTGAGATAAATTAGTTCTGAATTCGACGGTAATTTCAAAAAAAATGATTAAAAAATATTATTAGGCTTTGAGATAATTATATAAGACATATAAGTGATTAAAAATAAAATTTTCAATTGAATAAAAAAAAGTGAGAAATTACTTTAATTTTCAACAGTTGAAAAAAAAACTGTTGGATGTCGAACGACTGAAAAATCAACTATTAAAAATTCAATTTTCTTCAGTTTTCAACTGTTAAAAATTCAAGAAAATTAAAAAAAAAAAGATTTAACTCCTAAAATGTCAAGAGAATTGAACATTCAATTGCTAACAATTCAAGAAAAATGAAAATTTAACTATTAAAAAATCAATTTTTTTTAATTTTCAACAGTCCATTTTCCAACAGTTGAAAATTCAAGAAAATTAAAAAGTGAAGAAAATTTAACTGCTGAAAATTGAAAATGTAACTATTAAAAATTTAATTTTCAATTTTCTTTAATTTTCAACAATCCATTGTATAAAAGTTGAAAATTGAAGAAAATTAAGATTTGAAGAAAATTTAACTGCTGAAAATTGAAAATTCAGTTTTCTTTCATTTTCCACAGTCAATTTTACAAAATTCGAAAATTGAAGAAAATGTAACTGCTGAAAATTGAAAATTCAATTTTAAATTTTCTTTAATTTTCCACATTCCATTTTACAAAAGTTGAAAATTGAAGGAAATTAAAAAATGAAGAAAATTTAAATGCTGAAAATTGAAAATTCAACTATTAAAAATTCAATTTTAAATTTTCTTTAATTTTCCACATTCCATTTTACAAAAGTTGAAAATTGAAAAATGAAGAAAATGTAACTTCTGAAAATTGAAAATTCAACTATTAGAAATTCAATTTTAAATTTTCTTTAATTTTCCACATTCCATTTTACAACAGTTGAAAATTAAAGAAAATTTAACTGTTGAAAATTGAAAATTCAATTTTCTTTAATTTTCCACATTCCATTTTACAACAGTTGAAAATTGAAGAAAATTAAGATTTGAGGAAAATTTAACTGCTGAAAATTGAAAATTCGATTTTCAGTTCTCTTTCATTTTCCACAGTCAATTTTACAAAGTTCGAAAATTGAAGAAAATTTAACTGCTGAAAATTGAAAATTCAACTATTAAAAATTCAATTTTAAATTTTCTTTAATTTTCCACATTCCATTTTACAACAGTTGGAAATTGAAGTAAATTTAATATTTGAAGAAAATTTAACTGCTGAAAACTGAAAATTCAATTTTCAATTATCTTTAATTTTCCACAGTCAATTTTACAAAAGTTGAAAATTCAAGAAAATTAAAAAATGAAGCAAATTCAACTGCTGAAAATTAAAAATTCAACTATTAAAAATTCAATTTTAAATTTTCTTTAATTTTCCACATTATATTTTACAACAGTTGGAAATTGAAGTAAATTTAATATTTGAAGAAAATTTAACTGCTGAAAATTGAAAATTGAACTATTAAAAATTCAATTTTAAATTTTATTTTATTTTACACATTCCATTTTACAACAGTTGAAAATTGAAGAAAATTGAAAAGTGAAGAAAATTTAAATGCTGAAAATTGAAAATTCAATTTTAAATTATCTTTAATTTTCCACATTCCATTTTACAACAGTTGAAAATTAAAGTAAATTTAATATTTGAAGAAAATTTAACTGCTGAAAACTGAAAATTCAATTTTCAATTATCTTTAATTTTCCACAGTCAATTTTACAAAAGTTGAAAATTCAAGAAAATTAAAAAAAAAGAAGAAAATTTAATTGCTGAAAATTGAAAATTCAACTATTAAAAATTCAATTTTAAATTTTCTTTAATTTTCCACATTCCATTTTACAACAGTTGGAAATTGAAGTAAATTTAATACTTGAAGAAAATTTAACTGCTGAAAACTGAAAATTCAATTTTCAATTATCTTTAATTTTCCATAGTCAATTTAAAAAAAGTTGAAAATTGAGGAAAATTAAAAATTGAAGAAAACTTAACTGCTGAAAATTGAAAATTCTACTATTAGAAATTCAATTTTCAATTTTCTTTAATTTTCCACAGTCCATCTTACAACAGTAGAAAATTAAAAATTGACGAAAATGTAACTGCTAAAAATTGAATAAAATTGAAAATTGAGCTGGTGAAAATCCAATTTTCTTCAATATCGAACAGTTCAGTTTTCAACTGTTGAAAATTGAAAAAAAATTGAAACTTCAACTGCTGACAAATTGTAGGAAATTGAAAATTCAATTTTCACTTTCCTTTAATTTTCAACAGTTCAAATTTTAATTGTTGAAAATTCAAATGCTGAAAATTATATAAAATTTCAAATTCAGCTGTTAATAATTAAATTTTCTTCAATTTTCAACAGTTAAAAAATGAACTGTTGAAAATTGAAAAAGACTCAAAATTGAAGTTTGAACAGTGGAATTTTCATTTTCTTATTTTTGATCAATTTTCGGCAGTTGAATTTCAAATTGTCTTGAAGTTTCAGCAGTTGAACATTCGAATGTTAAAAATTACCAGTTGAAAATTTAATTTAGTTCAATTTTTTTTTTCAATTTTCAACAGTTAAAAACTGAACAATTGGAAATTTAGGAAAATAAAAAATTCAATTTTCTTCAATTTTTAGAAGTAATTTTTTTCAATTTTTGATTTTATTCAATTTTTAACAGTTGAAAACTGAACTGTTGAAAATTGAAGAAGATTAAAAAATGAACTTTTAGCACTTGAATTTACAATTTTTTCAAATTTTAGCAGTTGAGTTTTCTTGAATTTTTAATTTCCTATCATTTTCGGCAGTTGAATTTTCAATTTTCTTGAATTTACCATTTTTTCAATTTTTAGCAGTTGAGTTTTCTTGAATTTTCAATTTCCTACCATTTTCGGCAGTTGAATTTTCAATTTTTTTCAATTTACAATTTTTTCAATTTCCTTCAATTAATTTCCTTGAATTTTCAACAGTTCAACAATTAACTGTTGAAAATTAAATGAAAAATAAAATTAAATGATCATTTTCCTACAATTTTATACTGTTGAAAATAAAAGAAAATTGAATTTTTAACAGTTGATAATTGAAGAAAATTGAATTTTCGTCAATTTTCAATTTTTTTCTTAATTTTCAAAAGTAAGAATTTTCAAATTCCTACAATTTTCAGCAATTGAATTTTCAATTTCCTATCATTTTCAGCAGTTGAATTTTCAACTTTCTTCAATTTTTCATTTTTCTTCAATTTTCAACGATTGAAAACTAAACTGTTGGAAATTGAAGAAAATTGAAAATTCAATTTTCCACAGTTTTATGTTCAGTTTACTTCAATTTTTAGCATTTAAATTTTCTGAATTTATTAATTTCCTTGAATTTTCAACAGTTGAAAAATTAACGGTTGAAAATTGAAGAAAATTGAAACTAGTTTAATTTTTAACAATTAAAATTAAAATTGTTGAAAATTTAAAAAAATTCAATTTTCAACTGTTGAAACTTCAAGAAAATTGAAAATTCAATTGCTGAAAATAGTAGGAAATTGAACATTCTTACTGTTGAAAATTAAGAAAAAAATTGAAAATTGACGAAAATTCAATTTTTTTCAATTATCAACTGTTAAAAATGGAATTTTCTTTAATTTTCAACAGTTTAAAATTGTAGGAAATTGATAATTCAATTTTTTTTTCTTTAATTTTCAACAGTTAATTGTTCAACTGTTGAAAATTCAAGGAAATCAATTGAAGGAAATTTAACTGCTAAAACTTGATGAAAAATGAAAATTCAACTGTTTAAAACAGGAAAAATTAAAAATTTCAACTGTTGAAAACTGAAGAAAAATAAAAATTAAAGAAGATTCAATTTTTAATTTTCAATCGCTCAATTTTTCAACGTTGATTTTTCAACTCTCGAAATTTTAAGAAAATTGAAAATTCAAGAAAACTCAACTGCTAAAAATTAAAGAAAATTGAAATTCATCAGAAGAAAATTCCATTTTCAATTTTCTTCAATTTTCAACAGCTGTAAAATGTAGAAAATTTAAAATTCAACTGCTGAAAATTGGTAGGTAATTAAAAATTCAATTTTCTTTATTTTTAACAGGTCATTTTGCAACTAATGAAAATTGAAGAAAGATAAAAATTTTCAACTGCTGGAAATTGAAGAAAATTTAATGTTAAAACTTTGAATTTTCAACAGTTGAATTTTTAATTATAGAAACTTTAAGAAAATTGAAAAATTCAATTGCTGAAAATTTTAGGAAATTGAAAACTCAATGGTCAAAAATTAAAAAAATTGAAGAAAATTCAGCTGCTAAAAATTGAAGAAAATTGATAATTCAACTGACGAAAATTCCATTTTCGTTTTTTTTTTTCAATTTTCAACTGTTGAAAATTCAAGGAAATTAATAATTGGAGGAAATTTAACTGATAAAACTTAAAGAAAATTAAAAATTCAAGTTTTTAAGAGTTCAATCTTCCATTTTCTTGAATTTTAAACACTTTAAATTTCAACTGTTGAAAATTAAAAAAAATTGAATTTTTTATTTCATTTAATTTTCAGATGTTGAATTTTCAACTATTGAAAATTGAATTTTCATCTCAAAATTCAACTGTTGAAAATACAATTTTCAATTTTTTTTTCATCTTCCAACTGCTCAAAATTCAAGAAAATTTTTTATTAAATTTTCTAATGTTGAAAATTGAAGAAACTTTAATTTCGAATTGTTGAAAGTTCAACTGTTAAAAATACAATTTTCATTTACTTCAATTTTCAAAAGTTGTAAATTCAATTTCCAATTTTTTTAAATTTTTATCAGTTGCAATTTCAAGTATTAAAAATTGAAGAAAATTGAATTTTCAACCGTAGAAAGTTAAACTTCTGAAATTAAAAGAAAATGAAAAATTCAACTCTTGAAGATTCAATTTTCTTGAATTTTCAACTTTCTTTGATTTTTAACAGACGGAATTTCAATGATTGAAAATTTAATTTTCAATTTTCTTAAATTTTCAAGAGTTCAATTTTCCATTTGAATTTAAATATATAAATTTTATATAAATTTTCAGCAGTTGAATTTTTAATTTTCTTCAATCTTCAGGAGTTGAATTTTCAACAGTTTAATTTTGAATAGTTGGGAACTGAAGAAAATTGAATTTTGAGTGTTGAAATTTCAATTTTCTTTAATTTCCAACTGTTAAATTTACAACTGTTAAATTTTCAAATAGTTCAATTTCCAACTGCTGATAATTCAATAAAATTGAATTTTCAACTGTTAAAAATGGAATCAAAGTGAAAATTATATTTTGAATAATTGAAAGTTCAACTGTTAAAAATACAATTTTAAATTTTCTTCAGTTTTCAAGCATTCAATTTTCCATTTTCTTGACTTTTAAACACTAAAAATTTCAACTCTTCAAAATTAGTGAAATTTAAAAATTGAATTTTCAATTCAAATATCAAAAATAAAATTTTCGATTTTCTTTAATTTTCAACTGTTGAATTTATAGCTTTTAAATTTTCAAATAGTTCAATTTTCAACTGCTGAAAATTGAAGAAAATTGAAAATTCAGTAAAATTAAAAATTTAATTTTGAACTGTAGAAAGCTCGTCATAAATAAAATTTTCAATTTTCTTCAATTTTCAAAAGTTGAAAATTCAGTTTCTAATTTTACTGAATTTTCATGTTGCAAATTCAACTTTTTATTTTTTAAAGTTGAAATTTTATTGTGTTTTTAAAAAGGATCTTTAAGAGAATATGGGAAATTGAAGAAGTGTTTAATGGAGGTGAAAAAGAGCAGAATCGATGGCAAATTGCTCGAATGATGAGTGACATTTAAAGTTTTATCTTTATCGACAAACCTACCAGCAAGGTATTTGAGAGACGTGGATTTCCATTATGGTTTATCTATGTCAGTCAATAAAGTTCAGATTTCCATTCATAACCCATAAATGTTCTACAATTTTTCTTTGCATAAAAAAATATAAATTTCAATCAACATGAAACTTTAAACAAAAACCAAATCAAGAAACAAAGAATCTTAATTTAAATTTCGCGCCTAATTTTGGAGGTTATGTTATCAGGAATTTTCACTTAGGCTTTTTTGAGAGATTCCAGGGATTAATTTTAATGGTTTTCACTGAATTTTATAATAATATTTACAGACACAAAAAGAGGAAAGTTAAATGACTAGCCAAGGATAATAAAGATAAAATGAGAACAGAAGAAGAGAAGAAAATACAAAACGACTTTGAAGGAACCATGAAACTATTATTTAAAGAGATGAAGGAAAGTAAAAGTACAGAGTTTGGCAGCGTGAGAAACAGCAAAGGTGAAATGCTATATGATACAGACGGGATAGTAGACGCTTTCAAAGAATCTTTTAAATAATTATTAGGAGATAAAGATATAGTAAAGTAAAATTACAGAGTTTGTCAGCATGAGAAACAGCAAAGGTGAAATGCTATATGATACAGACGGGATAGTAGACGCTTTAAAAGACACTTTTAAAGAATCATTAGGAGGTGAAGATACAGTAAAGTAAAAGTGCAGAGTTTGTCAGCATGAGAAACAGCAAAGGTGAAATGCTATATGATACAGACGGGATAATAGACGCTTTAAAAGATTCTTTTAAAGAATTAATAGGAGGTGAAGATATAGTAAAGTAAAAGTACAGAGTTTGGCAGCATGAGAAACAGCAAAGGTGAAATGCTATATGATATAGACGGGATAGTAGACGCTTTGAGAGACTCTTTTAAAGAATTATTAGGAGGTGAAGATATAGGGCAACAGAACAGAACATCTTGCCAGGTGACGTCACAATTGGAAATACCTACTTGTTACGTCAATAGGCATCCAATGCATGGGGCTGGACCGAATTTTTAAAAATATTGACGTAAAAAATAGTTGTTCTACCATAAGTGTACTGGCAGAATAATTTTTGTTTTTTAAAGACTATTAAAACTATTAAAAACTCGGATTCATTCGGATTGAAAATTCAGTGTATATCAATCCGAGTTCGGATTGATACGGATTCATTTGGATTTAAACTTTGGTTCGGATTGGTTCGTTTTGGAGTTCGGATTGGTTCGTTTTGGAGTTCGGATTAAACCGGATTGAGTCGGATTAATTTTTAAACGATTTGGATCGAACGAAATATAGAAATTTTTTCGGACTGGTTCGATTTAACTCGGATTGGTTCGGATACAGATTCCGGAATGATTCGGATGACTTCGGATTGGTTCGGAAGGAATTCCTATCCGATACTTTCGCCAGGGAAGTAATCTCTAAAAAGTAATAAATTTTGTTGGAGTTTTAATTTTGGAAAAATTTGGTTTCATCCCGTTGGTGTGAGTGGACAAAATCGATCGTCCCGGTTTCGTGGTAGCGATTGGCCGAGAGGTTGTTGGTAGTATAGCTGGTAGACTCATTGATATTTAATGATCGAGTGTGGCGTCCAAGTAACGACCAACCAACAACCAGTGACCTACCTACACTAGGGTCTTCTACATTCTACAATCTACACATCAAGTATCGACTACAGACTAGTAGCTTTTACGCTCATTAGAAGTACAAGCACCTACAATCCTACATGTTGCATATGCACCACTCACAAGACCAGAACTCGTATTGGCTTCGTGGCTTATTCTCATTTTACTGATCTCGTCCGCACACTCATTCTTCCGTCCACACACTCATTCTTCCGTACACACTCATTCTTCCGTCCACACATTCATTCTTCCGTACACACACTCATTCTTCCGCCCACACACTCATTCATCCGTACACACTCATTCTTCCGTACACACACTCATTCTTCCGTACACACACTCATTCTTCCGTACACACTCATTCTTCCGCCCACACACTCATTCTTCCGTACACACACTCATTCTTCCGTACACACAC
>CAKNYM010046653.1:0-10040 GCA_932195095.1 Andricus curvator
AAGTTATTTATTTTTAAGGTTATAGGTATAAACATAATTTTCCTAAGATTCTTAAGAAAATTTTCCAACATTTTTGAATATTTCTGTATGTCAATCAAAATTTCAACAAAAAATATAAGTTTTAACTAAACAGTTGAATTTTCAACCAAGAAAGCTGAATTTTCAACGAAAAATGTAATAATTGCTATTTCAATTAAAAAATTCTAATTTCTAATGGAAAACAGTTGAATTTAACTTAAAAAAAATGAATTTTCAACACAATAGATAAATTTTCAAGTAAAAACGATTTTTAGTCAAGAAAAAAGGAAAATTTCAACAAAATTATAATTTAAGGTGAAAAATATTTTTGTATACAAAATAAAAATTTCGAATAACTGTTTATTTTTCAAGTTATTTATTTTTAAGGTTATAGGTATAAATATAATTTTCCTAAGATTTTTAAGAAAATTTTGCAACATTTTTGAATATTTCTGTATGTCAATCAAAATTTCAACAAAAAATATAAGTTTTAACTAAACAGTTGAATTTTCAACCGAGAAAGCTGAATTTTTAACGAAAAATGTAATAATTGCTATTTCAATGAAAAAATTCTAATTTGTAATCAAAAACAATTGAAATCAACCTTCAAAGAATGAGATTTCAACCAAATAAATAAATTTTCAAATAAAAAAATTTTTAATGAAGAAAATAGAAAAATTTCAACAAAATTATAATTTAAGGTGAAAAATATTTTTGTATACAAAATACAAATTTCGAATAACTGTTTATTTTTTAACTTTTTTTTGTGTATTTTAAGCTTCTTTGAATATAATTTTCATATAGGATTCTTGACAAAATTTCACAAAATTTTTCAATATTTCAAATATGTCAAATAAAAATTGCAACAAAAAATATAATTATCAACCAAACACTAACTGCCCGAGTAAAAATCAGAAGTATGGGAGTGATCAATCATTGACTTTCGAAAGTATATAAAATGTATGGTAAATGACACGATCCCATACTTCAAGTATATTGAAATAGTATAGATAAAGTATATATAAAGTAAAGCTGAAGTATGGTTAATGTATAGCTAAAGTATAGCTGAAGTATAGCTGAAGTATGGGATATACTTCATTTATACTTAAGTATAGCTGAAGTTTGGGATATACTTCATATATACTTAAGTATAGCTGAAGTACAGATTATACTTCATTTATACTTAAGTATGGCAAAAGTATCGGACATCGAATTGCACTCATTTGTTCTTCAAGATACCCTAGCAACGTGATAAAACATAATGAATCATAAATGACAGCTCGTCCAAAAATGTAAAAAGTTCGCGATTCAAGTGATTTCGTGAGGCAAATATGTTTTGAATATTATTCGTGAGGATATACAATATGCAATGGATATACAATGGACTACTTATATGACTCTTATGTCATATATATATTGGTAAGAGATCCAGAATCTTTGATTCCTAAATATAATATTGGTAGCATAAAAAGGTTTGATAAAATTGTTACTTAGGTGAAATGTTTAGTGTTAAATTTCATAAAGTTAAATAATTCATGTCACAATTAAGATTTTACTTATTTTCATTTCACTTATTTTAGAATTTAAAAAAATATTCTTTGACCTTGTGAAAATCATGCTTCTGGATCTCTATTTTCATGTATTTCAGATAACTGATTATCTCCCATCAGCAATGATACGGCTATACCTACTATAGCCATACTTTTCCTATCCTTTAGACATAATCTACATACTTGAGCTATACTTAAAATATATACTTCAGCCATACTTTGACTGAACATTAGCTATACTTTATCTATATTGCAGTTATACTGCAGCTATACTTCTCAGATATACTTTCAAAATAGTTCCCTATACTTCAACTATACATTGTTATACTTTAGCTATATTTGAGCTATACATCCACTATACTTCATTCAAACATACATGAAGTATGGGATCGTCTCAAATGCCATACTTTTACTATACTATCTGAGAGATCACTCCCATACGATTTCACAGATATTTTCCTAGATCAATCCCATACCAAAATTTTTTTACCCGGGTGAGATATTTTTATAATTTCATTCCTGAAATCTATTCCCTTAGGTCAAACATGGTAGAAAAATCTCGTAAAATTTAAAAAATGACCAACTATTTACTAGAATTTTTAAAATAAAAATCAATGTGTATCATATTCAAATAGAATTTAACAATATTCATAAAAGTTATTAATATTTTTTTCATTTTTAAAATTAATTTATACAGAGTACAGTTTTTATTTAAAATGTCACGCCGGTGTTTTGTACCATGCTTGACCCTATCAGGGCAGAATCAAGGAAAAATATTCTGAAAATATTTTCATTAGTTATTAAAATACTACAAAGTCTTACCCTTAAAATTGGTTTGTCCTTTAAAAATCATGAAATATTTCTTTATAAAATACATTTGTTACACTTATTTTACAATTATTCACAATTAATTTCCAATTACAATTATTTCACAATTAAAATAAAATTGTAAAAACTAAATTTTGTAATGTTGAGATAAATATTTTAAGACATTGAAGGTTTTATAAAGTTTTTATATATTAAGAAAGCATATACAGTAAAAATGTTGATTAATTTAATAAATTAACAATAATAATTATTTATTATCATTTTAACTTTACAATATTTAAAATCAATTGAAAAATAAAACATAAATAATGAAAAATGAAACCACTTGAAAGTGATAGATATTATTAACCTAATTTTAAAATCCCATGTACAATATTCAATATATTTGTATTTTATAAACCTCGAGAGTTTTATAATGTATTCCCTGTGGAATCAACTCGTCTAAAACATTCCATAAGAATTCCTGAAAAACATAATCATTAAATAATTCAAGACTTCATTGCATGTATTTGAAGTCTTTCCTTTAGGTGTGAATTTTTGAAAACAAAGATCAACCCAAACCTCCTATAGCCAACAAGTCAACGAAACCGAATCGTGAAGTCGGGCGAACTCGGCCCGAGCTTCGGGTTCGTGCTCGTGCTCGTGCATTTTCGGCTTTACACAAGGCTGGCCGAGTTGAGCAAAGTGGGGGAACCTTCCCCATCCATTCTTGGCTCGCTTTTCCTCTCGCCAATTTTTAGGTCGTTTTTGCTCTCGCGCGTTTTTACTTCGCTTCTACGTACATTTTTTTTTTCGTTCGCTTTTGCTCTGAGCGTTTCATTTATGGATAAATGTCTAAGAATGGCCCTCTTCGACGAAGAAGGTGTAGATCTCGAAGCAGTGAGGGTACGTGGGTTAGCTTTCGCAGATGACAAGATTGTTATGGCAGAATCAATCAAGGACTTGCAAAGAATGTTGAATAAACTTAATACGAGCATCAAGAACATGGGCCTCAAAATTAACGTAAATAAAACAAAAATCATGGTGTTTGAGGGAAAAAATGAGAAAACAATGTTCAACATTGTCCTAAATGATAACAGAGTAGAACAAGTTGACAAGTTTGTATATCTGGGTAGCCTATTCACTAGCGACGGAAAAATAGATGAGTTAGATAAGCGCATAAATAAGGGTAAGCAGGTTATCGGTAGAGCAGGGTCCATCCTAACAAATAAAAACATATCAAAAAAAAGCTAAAATGGCCATACATAATTCTATATTCGTACCGACTGTACTATACGGTAGCGAGACATGGACCTGTCAAGAAAAGGACAGGAGTAAAATTAACGCGATCGGCATGAAACCTCTGCGCACAATATGCGGGAAAACACTGATGGACAAAGTCCGAAACGAGATAATCCTCAAAGAATGTGGTATTATATTTTTCAATGAGTATTTATCTTCTTTGGTTGAAATTCGGCTAAAAGTTGAAGAATTTTTGTTAAAACTTTATTTTTGTTGTTGAAAATTCATCATTTTAGTTAAAAATTCATATTTTTTGGTTCATTTCAAGTAAGCAATTATATATCAAATATTAAAAACTAAACAATTTTAAGCTGAATTATTTGAAATAGAAAGCCTTAAATCATTAATATTTCAGGGTGTTAAATTTAAACTTTGAACGGTACAATTTTTATTGTTCTATTTAACAAGTTTTTATTATGTAAGTGAAATCATTGAATTTTTATGCATAAATAAAAATTGAAAATAATATCAATTTAAAATATTTGAAATAAAAAATATAAATTTGAAAATAAAAATTCGAGTTAGTTTAAGAGATATTTACAACTTTTGAAAATATTCAATCCAAACTTAATTTAAAACTGAAAATAAAAGTTTGCTGAGAAGATTTAAAATGATTCTTTATTTTGAAAAATCAATATTAATAGCAAAATTAAAAAGTTTGAAATTTTTTTATTTATTAATAAATGACAATTGAACAATTATTAATTTGGAAAATAATGGAATAAGTTTGAAATATATTTGGAAGTTTTGAAAAGATTCCAAAATAATTTAATACGTGAAAAAAATTTAAAAACATTTAAAACAGAATGCAGATGTTTGAAAATTCCGATCACAAAATTTATAAGCTTTTTAAGCATTTTGAAAGGTTTTGAATGAATACAAAATTCGTATAAAAATTCATAGAAAAACTAATAGTATATTTTTTTAGTTAATTTAAAAAGAATATTTAATAAAATTTCCAAAATTTTGAAAAAAGATCAGGATGGTTTTAAGGTATTTTTTTTTACTTTTTCCATATTTACTGGTTGAAAATTCAACTGTTTTGTAAAAATTGGTCTTTTTGGCTTAAAAACTTAACAATTTGGTTGAAAAATAACCTATTTTGTTGAAAAATCATATTTTTCAAATGAATTCTACTGTTTTTTATATTAAATTTTTTTTAGTCAGAATAGTTCAACCATTTGGCTAAAGGTTGGACTACTTTCTTAAACATACATTTTTGGTCAAAAATCTTTCTTTTTGGTTACTTTTTTGCAACATTATTGTTATTTTTCGGTTACTTTTTTGAAAGAAGTACGGTTACTATTTTACTATTTTATTAAGCTTGAGCAGTTCCGATCCCTGAGTTTTATATTGCAATTAAAAAAAACTGAGCACGTTCTCAAAAAAATTCCTTGTCTTGAAAAAAATTCCCTAACATTTACAGGTTTTTCTAGGTATATAAAAATTTACTGACAAATCCAGATTTTTCGAGTAGGGTTATAAGAGACACCCTGTTATAAGGGACCAAAAATTAAACGTTATAGTATAAACACTTTTTTTATTTCTCAAAACTGTTATTCTTGATCCAAAAAATTAAATATCCACCAATTGTCCACCAAACTGATGAATCTTTGACAAAAAAAATTAATCCTCAACAAAAAGTGTATAAGTTGATATTTTTACCAAAGAATTTTTTAATTTTCATTAAGAAATTGTTCAATTAAACCAAAAAACAAGAATTTTCATTAAAAGAGGTGAATTTTTAACCAAGAAATATTTTTAAATCAATCAAGAAAGAAAATCTCATCCGAAATATTGAGTTTTCAAGTCATAAAGACGAATTTTCGGAAAAAAGTTAAATTTAAAACCTACTAAAATAATTGAATTTGCAACTAAAAGAATAATCTGAAAAATCTTCATCTTGCTCTCAAATTCCTTCACCCTAGTCGACAAACTACCATCTGTTAATTATTTTCAAATTAAGGCTTTAAAAAATTTTAAAAAATTTTAAGCTAGAAACATTAATTTATAAATTAAAATTTGTTTTGAAGTCTTTTTAAATATTCTCTTAAAAGTTTGTTAAAAAAAAATCATTTTCAAATTTTCCAGGAATCTAATAATAATTGGATTATCTTGCAACTAGAATTTTTCCTACAATTTTTTGAAAATTGTGCAAAAGTAAAAAATTACCATAAAATCATTCAGATTATTTTTTGAAAATTTTGGAAATATAATTAAATATTCGTTTAAAAATAATTGTTCAAAAAAAATATTGATAGTTTTCCTAGGAATTTTGATACAAATTTTTTATTCATTTGAAACCTTTCAGAATGCTTACGAAGTTTATAAATGTTGTGTTCGGAATCTTCAAAAATCTACATTGTATTTTAAATGTTTTGAAATCTTTTCACGTTTTAAATTAATTTGGAATATTTTCAAAACTTCTAAATACATTTTACACTTACTGGATTATTTTCCAAATTAATAATTGTTCAATTGTCATTTATTATTCAAAAATTTTTAAAAATCTTTTTGAATATTTTCTTAAAATTAATTTTTAAAAATAAAAAATCAGTTAAAATTTTCTTAAAACCTTTAAGGATCCTTAAAAAGCTTCAAAATTTTATTTAATAATCTTCAAAAATCTAATAGTATATTATGCACCTATGGGGAGAAAAAGTGCTTTTGGCGCATACGATATTTTTTATAACAAATGGATGATTTCAAACATTTCTCGAAATACAGTCATGATTTCAGTCCATATTAGATTTTGTATAATGAAGCATGAAATTATTGTTAACCTAATTTATGGTAATTTTAAAGGTGATTTATTGTAACTCACCATAAATTGCCAAAAATTCAATATAAAAATATCTATAAATTTCCGAAAATTTATGAAAATTTTCCGTAAATTATGGTAATTTTACAGGTAAATATCGTAACTTACCATAAATTACCCAAAATTCATTTTTAAAAATTTCCATAAATTTCCGGAAATTTATTAAAAATTTCGGTCATTTATGGTAATTTTACAGGTAAATATGGTAACTTACCATGGATTACCAAAAATTCATTACAAAAAATTATCATAAATAACCGGAAATTTCTAAAAAATTTCGGTCATTTATGGTAATTTAAAATAAATATGGTAACTTACCATAAATTACCTACAATTATTTTTTGTAATTTCAAAAATTTCCGGAAATTTATGAAAATTTACCGTAAATTCTGGTAATTTTACAGGTAAATATTTTAACTTACCATAAATTACCCAAAATTCGTTTTTAAAAAGTTCCCTAAATTTCTGGAAAATTATAAAAAAATTCGGTCATTTATGGTAATTTTACAGGTAAATATGGTAACTTACTATAGATTACGCAAAATTAATTTTTAAAAATTTCCATAAATTTCCAGAAATTTAGGAAAAATTTCGGCCATTAATGGTAATTTTAAGATAAATATGGTAACTTATCATAAATTACCCACAGCCAACAGCCATACCACGCTGAAAAAACCAGTTCTCGTCAGATCACTGAAGTTAAGCAGCGTTGGGCGCGGTTAGTACTTGGATGGGTGACCATTCGAGAATACTGTGTGCTGTTGGCATATTATGGGTGTGGTGAGCCCAAACTTGTAGTTATTTATAACTACAAGAAAACTATCCACCTAGAAACACTACCCGAATCGGGTAGTGTCACGCCTACCCCGAAAGGGAAATGGCTTAATGGTATACATACCCACAATTATTTTTTTTTAATTTCCATAAATTTCCAGAAATTTATGGAAATTTTCCGTAAATTATGGTAATTTTACAGGTAAATATCGTAACTTATCCTAAATTACCCAAAATTCATTTTAAAAAATTTCCCTAAATTTCCGGAAATTTATAAAAAAATTCTGTCATTCATGGTAATTTTACAGGTAAATATGGTAACTTACCACAGATTACCCAAAATTCATTTTTTTAATTTCCATAAATTTCCGGAAATTTATGAAAAATTCCGGTCATTTATGGTAATTTTGCAGGTAAATATGGTAACTTACCCAAAATTCATTTTTTTAAATTTCCATAAATTTTCGGAAATTTATGAAAAATTTCGGTCATTTATGGTAATTTTACAGGTAAATATGATAACTTACCCAAAATTAATTTTTAAAAATTTCCATAAATTTCCGGAAATTTATTAAAAATTTCGGTCATTTATGGTAATTTTACAGGTAAATATGGTAACTTACCATGGATTACCAAAAATTCATTTTAAAAAATTATCATAAATAACCGGAAATTTATGAAAAATTTCGGTCATTTATGGTAATTTAAAATAAATATGGTAACTTACCATAAATTACCTACAATTATTTTTTGTAATTTCCATAAATTTCCGGAAATTTATGAAAATTTACCGTAAATTCTGGTAATTTTACAGGTAAATATTTTAACTTACTATAAATTACCCAAAATTCGTTTTTAAAAAGTTCCCTAAATTTCTGGAAATTTATTAAAAAACTCGGTCATTTATGGTAATTTTACAGGTAAATATGGTAACTTACCATAGATTACGCAAAATTCATTTTTAAAAATATCCATAAATTTCCGGAAATTTATGAAAAATTTCGGCCATTAATGGTAATTTTAAGATGAATATGGTAACTTACCATAAATTACCCACAATTTTTTTTTATTTCCATAAATTTCCGGAAATTTATGAAAATTTTCCGTAAATTATGGTCAATTTACAGGTAAATATCGTAACTTACCCTAAATTACCCAAAATTCATTTAAACAAATTTCCCTAAATTTCCTGAAATTTATAAAAAAATTCTGTCATTCATGGTAATTTTACAGGTAAATATGGTAACTTACCACAGATTACCCAAAATTCATTTTTTTTAATTTCCACAAATTTCCGGAAATTTATGAAAAATTTCGGTCATTTATGGTAATTTTACAGGTAAATATGGTAACTCACCCAAAATTCATTTTTTTAAATTTACATAAATTTCCGGAAATTTATGAAATATTTCGGTCATTTATGGTAATTTTACAGGTAAATATGATAACTCACCCAAAATTCATTTTTTTTAATTTCCATAAATTTCCGGAAATTTATGAAAAATTTCGGTCATTTATGGTAATTTTACAGGTAAATATGATAACTTACCCAAAATTCATTTTTTTAAATTTCCATAAATTTCCGGAAATTTATGAAAAATTTCGGCCATTTATGGTAATTTTACAGGTAAATGTGGTAACTTACCATGGATTACCCAAAATCTATTTTAAAAAATTTCCATAAATAACCGGAAATTTATGAAAATTGTCGGTCATTTATGGTAATTTTACAGGTATATATGGAAACTTTCCATAAATAACCGCAAAATTCTGCAAAATAAATTTACTCACAGTTTTTACCGTGAGTGGGCTGATAATCATAAAATGCGAGCTCATAGATGCATAATTTTCATCATTCATCTCTGACGTCACTTTTCAGTCCCTAGGGAGTAAAAAAGTAGAGCTTTAGCCCCGCTTCAATAGGCGTGGAAAAGGGCTGAAATCATGCATGTGTCATAAAAATTTAGTTTTTATTTTCTGAAATCTTTTCCAGTTTTAAATTAAGTTTGGATCTTCTCAAAACATATCAAAATTTTGTTAAATAAAACAATTAAAATTGTAACGTTCAAAGTTTTAACTTAACACTCTTAAATATTAACGACTCAATGCTTTCTTTTTTAAATAGTTAAGTTTAAAATTGTTTAGTTTTTAATATTTGATTTATAATTGCTCATTTTAAATGAAAAGTAAAATATTGCCAAATATTTTAAAAAAATTACTGTCTTCATTAATTACAAAATTTCAAATTAAATGGGTTAACAATGGAATATTTTAGATTGAAACAATATTTGAATATGATTTGGAATTGAATAAGAGCGTGTAATATTTTTTGAAAATTGTAGCTTCTTGTAGAAACTCATACAATTAAATATCCTACAAAAATGGACAGTAAAGTACAAGTCGAAACGTTAATTCCGATTCTAAAAGTATTGTTTGTAAAAATTTAAATTTTTTGTTTAAATGTGTACATTTCGACAATAAACTATCAGTATGTAAAACATAATTTTAAGTGCAGTTTCGCAATATTTCAACTTTTGTGAAATCTTGTATTTTTTTTGTAAAGATTTGTAATTTACTACAATAATTTACGTAAAATTAAAAGTGTTTTAATAAAGTCAAACACCCAAATTAAACGAATGTAAAATTCTATAGTTTTCGGTAATACCTTGTCCATTTTTACAACAAAGTAAAAAAATATTAATAAAAAGTTATACAAATTTCTTAATTGAGCGGTTGGGTGCAAGAACGGCCTACTTGCATTTTCCGTA
>CAKNYM010046654.1:0-42593 GCA_932195095.1 Andricus curvator
CCTTGCTCCTCACGCTAAACCTCTCAGCCTACCCAAAATAGTCTCAATCTCTCGAAATATCATACAAATCTTCACTTTAATTATTTTAAACATACAAACCCTCACTCACAAAACCCTCCAACACACTCGTCCCATCAACTCACCTCCAATTCCACTGCAAACTCACTACAATTAGCACCACTCAATTACCGCTACTCAATTACCGCTACCTTACACTTTCATGCCGGAAACGGAAGTCCTTTTGCCTTTGTTCAAGTCTCAATATTCTGACTTAAACTTAATATTTCCCACGCCTATGTGCCCTTATCTGTATTAACATTTTCAAATTTAAAATCATTTATGTTCCATTCTCCAATGCTTTTTCCCTTTAGGTTTTTTAATTCGTAAATCGTTGGGGAAATTTTCTTTTTAATAATGAAAGGACCTTCGTACTGATCGTAAAGTTTACCTGCTTTTTTATCCGCTTTATTTGATACTTTGGTTACCCTTTTTAAAACCCTATCACCTATTTTAAATTCTAACGGCCTTCTTCTTAAATTGTAACTGTTAGCTTGTCTTTCGTTTGCTTTATCTAAGTTCTTTTGGACTTCCTCTTTTATGATTTGTAATCTTCTTAGTCTATCTGTCCATTTGTCCACACTTTGGAACACTATTTCGCTATCGTTTTCGATATTTTTTCTGAGCGATTGGATTGGTTCTAATTCGCGGCCTAAATTTAAAAACGCTGGGTTAAATTGAGTTAACGAGTTTTTGCTAGTATTAATTGCGAACTGCAAATCGTCTATGTGTTCGTCCCAGGTCGAATGATCATTGTCTAGATAGGTTTAAATTCTTTGTTTAATTGTTCTATTGTATCGTTGTCGGTTTAGCTTGGGGGTAGTATTTTGGCGTTTTCGTGTGCCTAATGCCGAATTTTTCCGTTAATTCCCTTAAGGTTTTGTTGACAACTTCTGTGCCATTATCGGTGTGGAGAATCCGCGGTGTTCCCCAACGCGAAATGACACGTTTGTGGAATTTTGACTCTATTGTGGTTCCGTTTGCTTTCTTAATTGGGATTATTTCGACTCATTTTGTAAAAAGGTCTACGAACACTAAAATGTATTGATTTTTTCTCTTTTTAGAACTTGGTAGCGGGCCCATAATATCGGCTGATACGATGGTCCATGGTTCTTTTAAAACTGTTTTTCCCATTAATCCTATCTTACTTTGATTACTGGGTTTTACTCTTTGACAGATCTGGCAGTTTTTTACATAATTGATCACATCCGAATATACCCCTGGCCAGAAGTAATGTTCGGAAATTTTCGCGTAAGTTTTCTCTGAGCCTAAATGTCCTGCCTGGGTTTCGTGTGGTTTTCCCGTAAAACTTCAGCTCTAAGTTTTTTAGGTACGACTAATTTCCAGGGATTTGATTCTGGTAATAGAGTAGATTTGAGTGCGTCAGTTCTGTAAAAGTAGAGTTGCGAATCTCTGATTCGCCATTTTTCGTGTTCTTCGGGTCTTTTCGTAACTTGTCTGAATTTTGTAGAGTACCAGTCGTCTGTTTTGTCATTAACGTCCGCTTTTGGTTTTTCTACGCTACAAGCTAACACGAACGCTATATTTTTCGTTGGTTCCCCTGATCTCGAGAGGGCATCAGGGACTAGGTTTGAACTACCTTTACGATATATGACTTCGTAGTCATATTCTAGTAATTCTAGTGCCCATCTGGCTAATCAGCCAGTGGGGTTTTTTAGGTTATGGAGCCACTTTAACGCTAAGTGATCCGTGATTACTTTAAAGCTATAGCCTTCTAAATATGGCTTAAATTTTCTTATGGCCCAAACTACCGCTGGACATTCTTTTTCGGATGCTGAGTAACGCGATTCCGCACCGTTTAGACTTCTACTCGCGTATGCTATCACGTAATTCATGCCATCAATTGTTTGTGTAAGTACGGCTCCTAACCCCGTATTACTCGCATCGGTTTCGAGTAGGAAGGGTTGAGTAAAATCTGGGCAGGTTAATATAGGTGCTGAAGTTAAAAGGTCTTTAATTTTTTGGAAAGCCTCATCTGGATCTAATCCCCAATCCCATGGTTTATCTTTTTTAAGTAATTTATTCATTGGTTCTATTGTTTCGGCAAAGTGTGGAATAAATTTTCTATACCAACTTGCCATTCCTATTATGCGCTGTAATTGTTTAATATTTTTAGGTTTAGGGAATTCTATGATTGGTTGGATTTTTTCGTCATCTATTTGGAGTCCTTTGTCGTTAACTTTAAAACCAAGGTATTTGATTTCTGAGCAGCCGAACTCGCATTTGTCCGGACTGATTGTTAAATTTGCTTCGTTTATTTTGTCTAGTACGATATTTAAATACTTCAAATGATCGTCAAAATTTTGTGTTACTATTACAATATCATCTAAATAACAAAAAATGTTTCGCTTTAAATTTGGAGTGATGATTTTATCCATCAGTCTCTGGAAAGTGGCTGGAGCATTGGTTAAACCAAATGGGATCCTTTTAAATTGGTACATGCCTTTTCCCGGGACTGCGAATGCTGTAATTGGTTTTGAATTTTCTTCTAAAGGTATTTGTAAATAGGCTAATTTTAAATCAATTTTGGAGATAAATTTTGCCGATCTTAAAGTGTCCAGTATTTCTGTCATGAGCGGGATTGGGTAGAGGTCTTTTTTAGTAATATTATTAACCTTTCTGAAATCTAAAAAGAATCTGTAATCTTTACCCGGTTTCTTGATCATCACTATAGGGTTTGACCAATCGGAGCAAGACAATTCAATTATGTCTTGTTCTAATAATTTATCAACTGTCTGATAAATTACTTCCTTGATTTTTGGGCTCACGTGATAATATCGCTGTTTAATGGGATCGTGGCCCTGGATGTCAATTTTATGTTTCGTTAAATGAGTAGCCCTGTGTTATTTTCCCTGGTGTATTTTAATTTTATTTTCTAAGAGTTTTTCTAATTGGGATTGTTGGCTTTTGTTAAGCTCAACAATACCTTCGCAAATTTCTGGCGAACTATTGTTTTGTTCGTCAATTTTTCCTAGATTGTCCGAAATATTATTTAATCTTATTGCTTTATTTTAAAAATTAATCCACTGATTTCTATTATCTATTTCCCTGATCTCGTTCGATTTTTGAGATTAATTTCCTATTTCATTTTGACCAGTAACTTCTTTATTTTTCCAAAGATTACTGTCACTATCCTTATATTTTTCCTCGTATTTTTTATTGTAAAATATTTTTCCCGAATTGTTTTTCTTATTATTCCTTTTGATTCTTGGTTTGCCTAATATATCTGAGTCTTGAGTGCTTGAGTCGTCGCTAGTGTCTGGGGTGGGGATGCTCTCTAGGGGTTGGAATTTGTTACTTGTGGGGATGTTCATTAGGCTTGGGATATCCTTTATGGGGATTGTTTCAAGGATTTGGGCGTTTTTGGTTTTTTGGGATTGGTTAGGATTGACGGGTACAATGGGAACTTCACTATTTTCTAACTTTGGACTATTTTTGTCAAACTCTCTGGTACTTTTTAAATTAATTTCACCTCCGAATTTCGGTTTAGTCTCTATTGTCCTATTTTCTTTTTCTTTAATCCCTGGTTTATTTCTAATTTTTTCGTTTTTAACTTCATTATTCTCTTTTTTTGTAATGTCAGGTTGAGTTTCGGTTTTATTTTCGGTTATTGGGGTAGGGAGCGATTTTGGATAAGCTTCCATATGATAGTAGGTGGGGGGACTTCCTGGTAACCACCAGGAATTATGTCGACTGTTTCGCCATTCGCGACCATTAATTTTCGCGAGACGGGTTTACAAATTGAAATTTTGGAATTCTGGATTTTTTCCAGTAACTCCTTGCCAGCGTACGAATGTGTGGCACCAGTGTCCACTAAAATTCGAAATAAAGTATCCGAATTTTGTCATTAGATGAAAACGTGTTTCCGTTAATTTATCTTTATCCGAATTCAAATATTCTGGCGTTTCGGTATTAGTTTGTAATATTTTTGATTCTAATACCAGCCCCTCCAGTTTTCCTGGTTGTATGTGTAATATAGGCATTCTCTTTTGAAATGACCCGTTAAACCGCAATGATAACAATTACTATTGTTTGTTGTAATTTTTGTGCGCGGATTTAAATTTTGATTTTTGTTTTGATCGGCATTTATTTTATCTTGGGAATCTTTATTAGAATTATTATCACGTGTTTGGTTTCTGTTTCCGTAATTTGGTTTCTGGGAATTTTGTTTATCATCTTTGTTATTACTTCTCTTATTATTCTCTGAATTATTTTTTTTCTTGTTACCATTATTACGCTTTTGTTCGTTTTTATCATCAATTTTAGGTTCTGTAATCTGTAACACTTGCCCTCGAATTTCGGATTTGACTAGCTCAGTTTCCCATTCTTTTCCTAAGTCTTCTAATTCCTCAAAAGTTTCGAAATCGTTACGTTTAATGTACATTTTATATTCTATTCTTAGGTTTTCGTATGTTCTGCGCAATTCCCATTCCAAGCTTTTTCTAGGGTAAAGTTTGGTAAAAAGTTTTCTAATTTCTGTCACGTGAGAGTGGATTTCTTGTGTCCTTTCTTGGTTGCAGAATCTAATTTTTTTTCTGATTTTTTTTCTGATAATGATCTCCAAGAGGATTTATGTATTTCGCACCAATCTTTTGCGTCTTCGATTAATAGTGCGTCTAGATTTTCTAAAATATCGTGGTTCTTTATTCTATATCCACGTTTAAATCTTTTAAGTTCTGTTAGGAAATGTGCCGGACTGTCTTATTTGTTATTTTTAAATTTTATGGGCCAATAAGTCATTATCTGAAAGGGGGTTTGGATCATTCCGAACGGAAAATAAGTTGCTGGAATTGTTTCGTTATTTAAATTATTATCAGATTCCAAGTCTGTGTCTGTATTGTTTATGTGTATCCGTGAACGTCTGTTTGACCTATTGCTTGGTGTCGAGAGTCTATGTCGTCTGTTTTGTTTTGAGTTTGTTCTGTTCTGTAATGTTTCGCTGTCGTCTGTGTATTGTAATTTCAAGTTATTATTTCTTGTTTTGTTACAATTTTCGATACTATTGTGGGAAAGTTCATTTTGATTTTTTAATTCTCCCCTTAAGTTGAATTGGACTGAATGTCTATTAACAGATGCGTTTTTATTTTTCCTGGTACTGGGTTCTATCTTTTCTCTTTCCTTTTCAAAAGAACTATGAGCTGACGGGTTTAATGTAGGTTTTACATTGTTTGCCCTTTTTCCCCTTTCTCTAAAAAATCTTTCCCTTTGTTGGTTCATAAATTCATTGAATTCTACACTTTCTAAAAGTTCGTCAGTTTCTAGGATGAACTGTGTATTATTTTCCAAAAAGGAATCACAATCAAAAGTTTTGTTGTTTATTTCTTGTCTTGTTTGGTTTCTGGGGTAGGGTCCATCTAGGTTTGGTAGATCTTCATGATCCCAAAAGAGTGTATTGTCAATGGGGTCAAAGGTTTTGTTTCGATTTTGAGTTAGGTCTGTAGTTGTTGGTGGGGTTATTTTGTTTTTGTCCGGTATGTTTCTTATTGGGGTTTCTACGTTCTTCCTGGCGAAACGTCTACCGCGACCTAATGATCTGTTAATTAATTTTGGGATTGCTCCCCTACTTTTGTGTATATCATTGGTCAAATTAGTGTTTTGATTTGGAAGTGTGGCGGCACCTTCCAAATCTAGATTTTCATGGTCGCTGTCCATTATGGTTGGGTTAATCATTTTATTTTTAATTTTACCCGACCTGAGTTCCATTTATTTTAGATTAAATTTGAATTATCCTTTGTGGGACACCCTGTATAAATTTGTCAAATGTGTCCTTTCAATTTAAAATTTTCATTTTATTCGGAGATTTTAATTTGATATTTAATTGGTTCTAGAATTCGAAAATACGTTTATTTTCTTCGTAGAACCTTTTGTTTGTGAAGTACGTCGCGTGACCTTGCCGCGACTCGCGTGTATCGCTCGCTGCACGCGCGAACTTGTTTGCGCGCTTGAACGGTTTGCTTCGTTCGGCGTTTAGAATCTTTGACGAGAATCAAAATCTGCTATGATCAATTTCTCGTTTTCTACAGGAAAATATAGTATCTTATTTTTCAAATTCTTATTTTCTTAATTTCATTATTTTTTAGACTAGGGTCGACTCTAATTTTTATCGGCGTGAGGGGAAATTAACATTTTAATATCCGGGTATGGTTTCAAATTTTGTGTTTTATCCCTGTATCGTGATACTCAATTTTTTCCCCTTTGCACATATATATCGGGTTATAGCACATATAAAAATCATTGGTAATGTCACATCTATAAATCATTGGTAATAGCACATATATAAATCATTGGTAATAGCACATATATAAGTCATTGGTAATAGCACATATATATAAATAATTGGTACTAGCACATATATATATAGAAATCAGGCCTAATGGTAAATCAGGCAGAGGCATGGCAAATGAATTCGATAGCATGCACAAATAATCCGAAAAGTTTGATAGTAAGAGTCAAAAGTAGAGAGTTTAGATTTTGCATTCTGTTCATTTTTCTCGGCAGGTTTGAATTTTTCATAGGAAAGATTGAGGGATTTTTAGGTTGGGCGCCAGGTATTACGGAGGTAATGCCGAGGAGGGAAATGGGGAGATTGGAAAGCCGAAAAGAAGGTGAAACACATTGAAAACAAATCTAGTAATAGTAAAACCGGCGATTTATTGCCACTTACATGCCGTGGGCGGCTGTCAGCCCGTGGCGGGTTCTGACGAGCGAGAGTTTCCTCGTAGAGGATGAGCGAGTCGGTGGCTATCGGGGGTGACCCGAGCGAGGGCCGTGGTGGTGGCAGGAGATCTTCCCTCACGAAGCGGTTCCAGCGAGAAGAGAGCACTATGTACACACACAAGGGGCAAAGCGGCGCGAAAGCCGAAAAGGGCGAGAGCAGTCGACTTGGAGTCGAGCGAGCACAGACTGAGGAACTGCTGCGCTGTTCCTCGGGACTTCGGGTCCCCTCGGGGGATTCCGTTCCGTCTCGTGTGCGGCCCGGCAACCCTTTCGTGCAGGGTCGTACCGAGTCCCGCGTTATGGTAACATTTATGTTACAATACTTGTGCTATTCTGCTCCCCTCTCCCCTTTTCAGCTTCTCTTCAAACCTCCAGGCTCTCTCAATTTGTCTAGTTACCATTTTTTCCCTTCCTAATTCTTCCCTTAACATGTATCCTGGGCAACTCCAACTAACCCCCATTACCCAGCTCAGAAATCTCTCATGCATGCTTTCCACTTTCCTATGTTCCACCTTCCATCCCCAGACCTCCACTCCATTCATGTTCCTCTAATAATGGATAATTTGTAACGTTGTAACAGTCCTTGGCATTTTTTCTTTTCGTTTTGAAGGAACCAATTTTTCAAAATCGTGCCTTAAATCTCCAATAGTTCTCAAATCGTGTTGTTCTTTATCTTTTTGTCTGTTTCTTTTTGGGATCTCAACTCTTGGAAACTTATCAAACAATATGGACATAAGTAGGAGGAGGTGGCTGTTTGCAAGCCATTTATGGTTAATATAAGTTTGAAGTCTGATATGAAGAGGAAAGATATATTGTTAAGTTTAGTAAGATTTACTAACCGTTAAATGTTGTTGTAACTTTCTTTAATTAGTAGCACAACACAAAGTAAAATTACTCTATGAACGCTGGTGATTTCCGCAGTTTTCAAAAACAGATCCTCCTTCCGTATATATTGTTCGTTTAGGTTTGCATTCGCTTTCTATTCCTTTATCTTCCTTCCGAACTATATTCAAATCAAAAGAATAATTTTCTGAAAGAATTGTTGTGAAGAATTGAACAGATTTAAAAAAAATATCTGTCGGCTGTCTGCCATTACTTTTGATTTTGCTTTTTCCTAAAATAAAATGCAATAGAGTAGAATGAAATAAAGTAAAATGAGATTTACATACCGGATATAAAATTATTTTAAAAGAACAACTTAGCAGTTTTTTTATTTTAGAAACCAACCTAGATATTCCCTTTTTTTAACCACTGCCTCTACTAACTGCCTCAGCATCTTTCCGTACAACTGGACTTTTTTCTTTCTTTTTATGATCAGCTTCTAACTCATAGGTATCACTTTTGTAAACATCTTGCAAAATCTTTGACTTTTCCTTAACAATGTCTCTATAGTTCTTTCACACTGATTTTTTTCCGCACAAGGCCTCAGAAGATTAGTAAAAACGTCCATTTTGTCTGACGATGGTCCAGTATAAGCCTGATACTTGTCTATATTTTATGGAGAAAACACAACATCTTTTTTTTCGGTGGAGTTAAGAACAAATATTGCTTTTGAGCCACCAGTAGCAGAAACTGACTCAATATTTTTAAAATCTTAAGTAACTGATGAAAAAGTTTCTCGTTCTAGATTAATTTTGGATTGATTGCATCAGTTTTTATTTGTTCCTGATTCTTAACAGGAATTTTTTTAATAGACTCTTTCAGGTTTTACCGTGCCTGAAAAGACGTAGAAGAACGTCTGATACCTTTTTGTAACACCCACCTCAAAAGTTGACGTTTTCATGCTTCTAAATTGTGCCTTAAAGACCTTATTTGAGCAGACTGTGTGCGCACTTTGGAAATGACGTACTTTAGACACTGGCATACGTAACTTTAAACACTGGTGTTGGTATCTTCTTGAAATAAATTTAGATTTAACTTGAACAAATCTTTTAATGATTGAAGGTTGGTTTTTAGGGTTTTGCCCCCCCCCCCAGGAAAAATAGCATAGGCGCCAAAAATTGTTTTAAATAATTTTTTTTTCAACAATTTTTTTTTTGATAATTTTGTTCGCAACAAATTTTTTCTTTCAAAATTTTGTTTTCAACAATTTTTGTTCACAAAATTTTTTTCAAAAGTTTTTGTTTAGAAACTTTTTTTTTCACAAAATTTCTTTACTCTACTCTATGCAATATAAAATTAGTATTTTTCGTTACCTCCTCCTAACGCAACTTTTTCGGACGGGCGTTGCAAAAAATAGCGTGTGATACACGCGCGCATAGGTGATTGCTTACTGATATTTTCTTTTTTTATAACCAAATTCAAAAACCGCAATTGTAAAGCCCCTTTTACCTTCTTATACACTTTTCTCTAGCACACACACATATCGCACAACTGCATTCTTCTTGACAACAAATAATTCTGCTGGATGTCACATGACTAAATTAATGTCGTTGTCAGCTTGTACCGTGCGCGCGCAAGAAACTTAAACGTCCTTCTTGTAGCTGTCAATCAGAATCACCGTTACAAGAGAATATTAGAGTTAGCACTAAAAGGGGATGTGATTAGCTAATCAGAGTTAAAATGTCCATAGTGGAACGCATTACAATTTAATCATGATTAAAGCCTCGATTAAAACATAATCATGATTAGCTAATCATGTATTTAATCAGAGTTGGTGAAATCGGCCCTAAGTTTTATGGCTTAGCGGGATTGCAAACATCAACAAGCTAGTTGGTTGGCACGTGAAAAATTCTGCAATTTTTGACATTAAAACGAAAGAAGGTACAGTCCCCTATTTTCTAAAGAGATTTTAACCGCCTACAGTTAATTTTTTTTGCAGTTTGAACGCATAATGAAATAAGTGTTAGATTCACACTTTGTTCTTCTGTGTTAAATTGAACAAAGGATCAGCTACGACTTTAGTTTTTCATAGTTTTTAGTTACTACAACGGTGACAAATAATACCCCTTTTTTCAAAATATTTTTACTCAACCCACTTTTTATTCAGGGACACCATGAGTAGAAGATACACCTATATCGATCAGGTGTAAGTGAGGGGTGAAATAAATAATCTGACAGTTCTGAAATCTTTATAATGATGTAAAAAATTAATAAAAATACGTATGTACATCATTCCTTTATTTGACTCTCATCCTGTCATATCCATTCAATATGGTGAAGGTTTTTTCCATGTTTAACAAAATGCAATACAAATTGATAAAAAGATTCCTTATAATAGAAAAGGGATCTATCTTATATCTATGCTTATATCCTTTCTTACCCTGCACGTTCTATTACCCTTTCTAAGAAACTAACCATAGGTTCCACCTTGTCTTCATTTCTGAATAATTTCCCAGTACTCTATTTTCGTTTAAGTTTTTTGACTTAAGAACTATACTATACAATTATAAGTTAGATATCAGTTTTTTCAAATTTTAAAATCAGTAAAATATCAGTAGGTGTCTTTTCAGCTATGCATGGATAAGTTTTGAAGCGATCCTTAACGGAATAGACAATTTTCATTTTTTATTACAGAATGCAGCAATAACGTGTAGCCCATATTTGGTAAACGCTGTTACAAATCCGCTTATTGGAAAGGCGTTAGATTTTGGACGTAAGAAAGCCTACTGGTCCCAGACCGTGGGCAGAAAAATAGCAGTTGGAATAAGTAAGTAGTAGTATAACCGCATCACTACGACGCCAGATACCGACCGAGCAAGGTTCTGCTCTGTACTAAGTTACCGACAGTCGGTATTACTTCAGTCGGTAATATAAATCGCTGACATGGATTAAGGCTCAGTCAATATATCAGGGATCTAACTTACCGACGTCAGACATCTGCTTGGGAATCCCATTGCTAAGTCACGCGTTACTGCCCTTAGTAGAGAAGCCACACCTCGAGGCGTACATATACGGGCTTACATAAGTGCGGGTTACCAGTAAGGGAGCATCAGATGCAACCGAGTTATGCACAGACGTACGACGACGGAGATCGTATTCGAGGTAAGGGCATTTTTTATTTTTTTACTTGCATGTGTCTTCGCTTTTACTGCATGGCAGTTTGTCTTCTACGTCGCTTCTAATTTTAATGCATATCGTTTTGCCTTTAATTGCATGATGTTTGTCTGCATGTCGCTTTGCTATTTATAATTTTTAAACATATTACCTATTATTTTTTTAATTCAGATTTCCACTAAGGTGCTGTTTCGGATAGACCAGTTTCCTACTGAATACTGACTGCTGAACGTGCAACACGCTGCGTTAGACTATATAGGCCGAGAGCCAGCGAGACTGAGGTCGAGCTGATTTCATCCTGGCTGGAAAAATTACAAAAAATAGCCCTGTTGGTGTAAAATATGAAATCGCATGCCTGCCTGCTCAGATCGGTTGAGTTTGTTTATGGAAAAATGTTTAAGTTGTATTTTGAAAACGATAACTGTGCTCATCGCGATCCGAATGGAATTTCGCACACAGATGCTAAAAAAATTACTCAATATTAATTCGAGTGCCTGCTACTAGAAATCGGTTGCGAAATATCGCCTATCAATCAAAAACCAGTGAAAAAAGTGCATAACTAGCCCTAACGTAATCCGCACGAAAAAAATTTATAATTTAGTTTAAAGCACTAGAAATTCATTGACGACTGCTTCCCTCATCAAAAACATTGCAATAAGTGCCTCCCAGCTTCATAAGAGTCGCGCGCTCTCTCGCTCTGCGCCGTAGACAGTGAAGTGTGCCCATTCCGATCCGCACAAAAAATTAAAATAAACTGGAAAAAAGAATTCTAAACTTGATTTCAGGTGCCTGCCTTCACAAATATGTTGTTCTATACCGCTTGCCAGCTCCCCAAGGCTGAGCTACATCACACGGCCCTGGTGACTTGGTACCCTTTGTTAAATGATTTTGTTGTTATTTTCAATGTAGAGAGGGGAAGAGAGAGAAAGAGCAAGTAGATATCATTATTTTATTATAAGTTTGTCTTATCGTGTATTACCAAATTAAATAATAAGTTCCCCTGAATAAATTAAAATACTGTCAAATTTATTTATTCGATTATAAAAATGTACTATATTAATACTTTTATTGGTATTTTTCATTTTTTAATAATAGGGTATCTAATCCTAGTATTTTATAAAACTGATTTAACTTCATTATAAATTTTTTTTATTAAAAACTTGTAGTTTACTGACTTGTTTACTACTGACTTGTAGTTATTTACTACAAGAAACTATCCACCGAGAAACACTACCCGAATCGGGTAGTGTCACGCTTACCCCTAGAGGCTCGCCGAAAGGGAAATAGTTTAATGGTATAAAAAAAATTATAAATTATATTTAACTATTAATTCATTTATGTTTAACCAAATAATTGAAATTCATTTATATGAATAACTTTATTTGAATAAATAATGATAAATTAATAAATAAATATATAATAAATATATATAAATAATTTAAAAATTTTAGAAGTGACTGTTTTTTCGGTGCTGCAGTTTTTTAGCTATTAAGAAAGGAAACGAGAAGTGAGCGTGGTGAAATTGTGGTGAGTAAAGAAGTTAGGGGTGAGAGGCTGAGTGAGATTGAAGGGTGTGGCGGAAAGGGTGAATGTTTGACAAAAGTGAAAGATAAGGTCTGATTTTGAGGTTAGGTTGGATTTTGCGTTTGAAAGTTTAGGCGGGAAGGAAGTGACGTGTTGCGAGTGTTGCGAGTCTTGCTCAGTAAATAAAGCAGGGATGCCTGTAATACGGAGTCCAGACAGAGGGCGGCAGATGAGCGTTGCAAGTGAGAATAGCGGATCGAGAGAGGACATGCGGGAAGTCAAAGTGAGTGGGGATAAGGCGGGCATCGAGGCAATTTGTGAAAGTAGTGGTGACGAGCGATACGAGACGCCGGTTAGGAGGTAGGGAACCGTGGAAACCACAGCAGGTCGGGAATCGGGTAATAGGCGAGGTAGACCCACGAACGTGCAAAAACTCAACCGAGCTGCACAGCGCTCGCATAGTGTGGGATCGATCAAGTTTCTTGACGATTGGTAAAAACGTGTAAGTGCGACAAGCAGTTAGTGGGGGGGGGGATCAGCAGAGGAAAAAAAGAAAAAGGGAAGAGGGGAATGAGGATTTAGAGGGGAGTAAAAATAGTAAGAAAGTAATAAAAAGAAAAACGCCGAAAAGAGAGAAGGGTGAGGGCAACTTGCTGATGAAGATTCAGGAAATGTTCACAGGATTTAGAGAGGAGACATGTGGGATATTGGAGGATATGAAGAGGCAAGGAGGGGAGCTCAAGGAGGAGGTACAAAAAATACGAAAGAAATGGGAAGAGCGGGAAGAATTATGGAAAGGCGAAAAAGAGAAAGTTTGGGAAAAAATGGAAAGCATAGAAAATCAGCAGAGAGAATGTAATAAAAATAGGAAAAGGGAGATGAAGGTAGTAAAAGAGAAAGTGAGTAAATTGGAAGTAAGCGCTGAGAAAAAAAGGACCGAGATAACAGGTAGCCAGGACGCAACAGAAGGTGGGTGAGCTTGGATATTGAGAATGAGAGGCTACGTAGTAGATTGACACAGATCGAAAGACGAATTGAAGGGGATCAAATATCAAAGTGGGAAAGAATGTAATGATCAAGGGACTGAAAGTTAACAGTGAAACGGGAGAGAAAGAGGTTAAGAATCTGATGAGAGATGTGGGAGCAGAACTGAGGGTGGAAAGGGTAAAGAGAGCAGGAGAAATGAAGGAAGGAAGGAAGGGCATGTTTCTCGTAACATTAGGGTGTGAGCAGGATAGATTTGAAATAATGGGAAAAAAGAGGTTGTTGAAAAGAAGAACAGAGAGAATAAAAGAAGATCTGACCTGGCAGAAAAGGAGAAGAAAATGGCTGATTGAGCGGAGGGTATGGGCCGAAAGAAGGAAAGGTAGCAGGGTCATAATAGGGAGAGATAGAATTTGGGTAAACGGAGTGATGTGGATCTGGGAAGAAGAAATAGAAAAATTGGGAGCTTGGTAAATAACGCTAGACAAGATAGACAAGATAGACACGTAAAAGTGGCGTTCTGGAATGTCTCAGGATTAAAAAAGAAGGATAAGGGTTTCTGGGAAGAATTGACAAAATGGCACCTAATAATGATGAGCGAAACTTGGGCGGATAAGAAAGATTGGAAGGGCATAGAAATACTGTTACCGAAAGCATATGTGTGGAAGATGCAAGCACCAAGAAAATATCACGTGAAAGGGAGAGGAATGGGTGGCATGGTGTCAGGGGTAAGAAAAAAATTGTTGGTAGAGTAAGAAAAGAGCAAGTATGTGGAAGAAGAGGACAAAACAATGGTGAGAAGAATAAAAGTAGGAAAACTGGTTGTGGAAGTTGTATGGATGTACAGGAGAAGAGGAGAAGAGAGCGGATGGAGAAGAATAAGGAAATGTACAGAGGAAAACGAGAAGGGGTTGGTGCTGATATGGGGGGACATGAACGCGTGGACTGGAGAACAAGGGGGAGAAGTGTGGGATGCAGAAAAGGAGGGCTTCATAAGAAACTCGAAACACAAGGAGACAGATCGGGAGGGTAGGAAGCTACTGGAATTGTTAGGAAAGGCGAGGTGATTTATTTATAACGTCAATACCAGAGGGAAGGATGAAGGGGAATTTACGTACGCGGGTATATGGTACACCGTAATAGACTACATTCTGGCAGAAGAAAGAATAAGGAAGCTGATGGTTAAAATGGAAGTGGGCAATGAGATAGGTTCGGAGCACTTTCCGATGATCGCGAAATTGAAACGTGGAGGCCCAAAGCGCGGTAGGGGGAAGAAGGAAAGAAAGGGGTAAAGGAAATTAAAAATGGGCAGGTGGGGGAGGAAAAGTTAAAAAAAATTTAGAGAAAAAATAGAAAGGAGGATATAGGGAGTAGGGACGAGAAAGGAGTAGAATCGCTGCTAGAAAAACTTGAAGAAGTGATTTATGATGTAAGAGAGGAGGTGAAACCAAGATAAGAAGGAGAGGAGGTTAAGAGAGGCTGGTGGGACGATGAATGCAGGGAAAGTGAAGATAGGATAAAGGAGAGTGTAAGAAAATGGAGGAAAGGGGAAATGGGAAAAGAGGAACTGAATAGAAGAAAGAGACAGAATGATGAAAAAAAAGACAGAAACAGAAAGAAAGGTACATGGAAGAGGTAGAGAAAACGGTAAGGGAAGGGAGGGAGTGGGAACTGGTAAACAGGGAAAGAGGGGGAAGGAAGGGCATAAATGAAGAAATCGAGATAAAAGAGTGGACGGAGAACTTCAAGGGTCTGTTAGGGGGTGTAGAAAGTAGGGTAAAGGGAGAAAAAAGAAAAATGGTAGCTGGGGATGAGGACAGCGAAAACGAGATTAGTAGAGTAGAGGTGAGCGAGGCGTTTTCAAGGCTGAAAAGAAATAAGGCCACAGGGGCGGATGGCTTGGAAAATGAAGCACTAAAGTACGGAAGGTTAGGGGTGAAAGAAGAGATGTGGAGGAGTTGCAACGAGGTGTAGAGAGGAGAAGGGTGGCCAGAGTAATGGAAAACAGGGCTGGTAGTACCGTTAATGAAAAAAGGAGAGGGCAAACGGGTGGAGGAATATAGAGGCATCACACTCATGTCGGTGGGATACAAAATTCACGCGGAAGTAATTAGACGGAGGTTGGAAAGATAGGTGGAAGGAAATGGAAGTATAACACACAACCAAACGGGTTTCAGGAAAGGGATGGGGACAACAGACAACATTTGACTCAGTTAACATGAGGTTGCTATGAGCAGCCATGAAAAAGAGAGGAGTAGACGAAGGTCTTACAGAGATTAGCAGGAGATTAGCAGCACTCATAAGACCAGTTGAAAATCGCAAAGTTAAAATGACTTCGATGTCTGCAGCTGCCACAGGCACCAGAAGTAGATTTGAATGCAGCATTTGACTCAGTTAACATGAGGTTGTTGTGAGCAGCCATGGAAAAGAGAGGAGTAGACGAAAGTCGTATAGAGAGGATAAAAGAAATATTTGTGTAAACTAAGATAAGGGTGTAGATAGGAGAAAAGAAAGGAGATGAATTCTGGACAGGAATGGGGCTCAGGTAAGGGTACCCGTTGAGTTCACTTCTATTTAGTGTTCTTCTGGGAGATATAGAGGAGAAGATGGAGAGGAAAGGGAAAGGGGGGGAAATATTAGGAACAGACAAAGTGTATTCACTAGCATATGCAGAGGAAGCAGGGCTAGAAGCGGATGATGAAAGAGGAATGAATCTGATGTTCAGAGTGTTCGAAGATTACGTGAGAGTAAAGGGCCAGACAGTGACGCAATTTTAAACCATTCTCGAGAAAAATGCATTTTAAAAATTGCAAACGGATTAAAGAGAGAGAGGCACAGGGTAGAAACAAGAAGAAAAGCCAAGAAATGGCTCCGAGAAGAGAATTAGAAAGTACTGTTGCGGAATAGAATCCAATTCAGATTGATAAGGGCAAAGAGAAACGGAAGCCCAGGGCAAGGTCGCAAGCGCTTAGAAGTAAGAATAGTAATTGAAATGAGATATAACGAATAGGTGGTAAGACAGTATATAAAGCTTGCTTCTAAGAATATATGTCATGGTCATGTACAGGCTGTCAAGCCCGTGAAAGGGAGATAGTATAAACAAGTAAAGAGAAAGATATTTAAATTATAATTCAAATATCATTTTAAATTTAAAAATTAACTAAAGGTATAAATTTAATTTTTATGAATTTTAAAATAACCAGTTTATTTGACCCAGATTTTTCAAAAATAAGAATTGTGTTATACATTTGAAATAACAACAAAATAATTTAACAAAGCATAGCAAGTCACAAGGGCGGTGCGATGTAGTGCAGCCTTGCAGGGTTGGCAGGCGGTATAAAACAACATATTTGTGAAGGCAGGCACCTGAAATCAAGTTTAGAATTCTTTTTTCCAGTTTATTTTAATTTTTTGTGCGGATCGGAATGGGCACACTTCACTGTCTACGGCGCAGAGCGAGAGAGCGCGCGACTCTTATGAAGCTGGGAGGCACTTATTGCAATGTTTTTGATGAGGGAAGCAGTCGTCAATGAATTTCTAGTGCTTTAAACTAAATTATAAATTTTTTTCGTGCGGATTACGTTAGGGCGAGTTATGCACTTTTTTCACTGGTTTTTGATTGATAGGCGATATTTCGCAAACGATTTCTAGTAGCAGGCACTCGAATTAATATTGAGTAATTTTTTAGCATCTGTGTGCGAAATTCCATTCGGATCGCGATGAGCACAGTTATCGTTTTCAAAATACAACTTAAAATTTTTTCATAAACAAACGCAACCGATCTGAGCAGCCAGGCACTCGATTTCATATTGTATATCAACAGGGCTAATTTCTGTCATTTTTCCAGCCGGATGAAATCAGCCCGACTGAGCAATAATAAATCCATACATACATTATACCACAACAATATAGACACAGTCATGTGATTGAATGTTAATTCCACCCTTCAGTACCAACGCTCGCTCCCAAACCACAAGTTCCAAGGTCGTTGTCACAGTCCCCGTCATCAATGGCGGCGTACTGGCTTCCGACGGCGCCAAAAGTACCGCCCGCAGCAACTATGCCACCACCATCAAAATCCCGGTGACACAACTCCATCTACCAGCTCTACCTTCTCCTGCAGGTGATCCCAGAAAAAAGAAAGCAGTGATACGAATTGAATTGAAAAAATTAAGGCACTGCAAATCCCGCTTTGCAAAATGACGCATTGGACCAGTGTGTCATAAATTCGTGAAGATGGTATTTCAATTTTTAACCTTTCTATACGTACAAATACGGTGCAAAAGTTTGAAGTTAGCGAATTCACTTCAATTCTCAGCCCGCAAACGCTTTAATATTGGTCAATGCGTCTGAATACGTGAGAGTAAAATACACACTCGAATCTCCCCAATTCGTCACGGCGAATTTCAGGAAGTGTTGATTCATACAATATAATCCGTAACAGGAAAACCAACGTGCAGGGCATACGGAATTCATTGGGAATGTTTAGCAAATTGTCCCGCAGCTCAGTGGGGACACTGTGGACAGATAGACGAGGTATCGTTGTTTCAAATCTCGACGCAGGCACTTTTTACTAATTTCTTTTTGATTGACCTTGATCACGCATTCATATGAATTCATACGCATTCAAATCGCGCTGTCGCAATTCATTTCAATGCGTCTGAATTCGTTTAAACGAATCAGAAAACGGAATTCACGCGCATTCAAAAATGTTAATTCGTCCCAATCCGTATCAATTCTTACTAATTTGCTGCGATCGCTTCACGCAGCGCCACCATTATATCAATTAAAATAAACTAATAGAGAAACAAATACATGTGTTCTTTCTTAATTCATAACAAGCACCTTTTTAAATTACTAAGTTCTTATTTTTGCATAGAATTTTTTTTGTAGATTTCGTGCACGACTTCTTGCTTATATTTTCAGTGCATGGCTTCTTGCAGCCCGTTGAAGAAGACGCGACGTCGCAGAATTTCAATCCTCGCTCCTGCTTGACCAATACCTGAAGTTCATCCCATGCATCGATAAAGCTTTGTGACAGTGCCTAATGCACGACGATATTTATACATGAATGTTCATACATGAATGACATGACATACATACATACATACATACGTGCATGCATGCATATATACACACATACATAGAACCGCGGTAAATCACACCTATGGCCACGTATCACGACCGTGAGGTGGTTGGTCAGCGAATTCTTTGTGTGTCTTAAGGACACGCAGCGACTTAAGCATGACAGCTTTCTGCATCCATCTCAGACAGACTCTTTTACTGATGTTACGTCCTGAATGCGGCTTTGAGGCACGCCCAGGTATTTATAGGTTTCTACAATGTCAAGATGTCTAATAACACTTATATCCACAAGCTCAGGATCATTGGGAACGTAAGTAATATTTCCTTTCTTCAGATTAATCTTTGCACACTTGTTCAATCCAAGATCCATACCAATCTCTCCTGTGTACTTGTTGACGATATTTAAAGCAAGTTGAAGTTTACTTGCACCAGAAGCATAGATCTTCAGGTCATCCACTTCAAATACATGAGTGACCTTATGCTCGCGTTGGTTAATGTCACCGCAGCGGTGTCCAGGAGAATTGCATTGTGCGAGAGATAGAGGCAGAAGTGTGATGCAAAAACATGGAGGGCTCATGGTATCGCCCTGAAAGACGCCCCTCTGGAAGATGACGTCGTTCGTTGCCACACGATGATTTCCAGATGAGATAGTAAATCTAGTTTTCCGAAGGGGCATCAATCTCTTTTGGCATCTCATTATGCGTGGCTGACCCTTTAAGCTGAATCGCCAACGGCGATACCACGCTGAAAAAACCAGTTCTCGTCAGATCACTGAAGTTAAGCAGCGTTGGGCGCGGTTAGTACTTGGATGGGTGACCATTCGAGAATACTGCGTGCTGTTGGCCCACCGTGGGTGAGGTGAGCCCACACTTGTAGTAGTTATTTACTACAAGAAACTATCCACCTAGAAACACTACCCGAATCGGGTAGTGTCACGCCTACCCTGAAAGGGAAATGGCTTAATGGTATACTTACACACTGAAGACGGGACGCATTCTGTCTTGCCTATCCAATCTTCTTGTCCAGTGGATGCAAACGCCTCTTGATCTTTTGATTCATTGTCGGTGTTAGCCTTTGATTTAACCTTCATCCGGGCGCGTCACCTTACATGACGTAGGTGGGCGCGTGGCGGTGATCTACCGCCGTCACCTTTTTCAGTCCTTTCCATCAAACGCATAAGCGAAAATGGTGGAATTTGGGTAAATAAAATCATAAACAGCAATCACAAATGTTTGTAAAAAAAAATGAAAATAGAGGCCGAACTCACAGTGACATTGAATTTATTGCAAAAATTACATTGGAAAAAAATTTCCTCAATCAGTCCTCATCTTCTGTGTCCATTCCATCGCCATGGTGACAATTGTCACAAGTATGCACTGAATGCTTTTGAAAAATGCTATGCATGCATGAGTTACATCTTAGTCGCGTTATATTATTTCTTTTTGAACCGCAAATGTAGCAGAATCGGCGATTCTGCGAAACGACAGGTACTTCTCTGGTGGAGCCGAAGATTGTAACTAGAGAATACTATCCCGTCCCGCCGTCCCCCGAACACATAGTCGAGAGTTTCGCGCTATTATATGAGAAGGGCGGTAAATTACCGCCCACGCGCCCGGATGAGGGTTAAATCAGCCGGAGCTTTCGCCGCACCATAAACTGAAAAATTGGTGGTCCAGAGGTCGAACTCCTCCGAAATATCCTCACGAAGGAAGGCATCCACTTCAGCCAGATCTTGGAGCATAGGATGAGCTTGGATCTCTCAGAAGGTGCCTACTTTCCGCGGTTGGTCTTGATGCCGCTTCCTCATCTTCATCTGCAGCTTGTTCATGCAGCGGTTGGGGAAGCGCTCCGCGTACATATTCATTCTTCGAGAGGTAGGCAGCGTGATTTCGCATTGACTGATGCGAAACGTGCTGAAGCTCTGGGTGTTTTCGGCACCACAAAACGTGCATGCGCGTGATGAAGCCTCCGTAAACAGGGATAATGCTGGCATCGTCGAAGTCCAGCAAGTCATCCTTGAGTGGATTCGTTCACTCAATGTGAGCGTTTCGTCGGTTCATCGTCGTGTTTCCATCTGAATTATTATCAGCACCCCGAACTCTAGGAAGATCTGCACTGTTTGCCGACACATTGTCGGGTGCCCTGCGCGTTCGATCGTTTTGTACCGCATCTACAACGTTTTGGTGGTTTGGTGGTGTCATTGTTGTTCCCAAGATCAGCTAGGGAGAGGGTTCGTCTATTCTTGTGAAGCCCCGCGAGCAGGCACCCAATAGAGGAAGAGCGATAATTTAGGATCAGGAGAAACATCAACATACAGGTTTTTTTCAAGCCAAAATATCTGGGTGAACTGAAAGACGCGCTTCGTGGAGATTTTTCTGAAGAGCCCGAGCTCTGGACCATCAATTGTAGTGTGTATGATGCAGCGAGAACATTGGCAGATGCAAACCGTAAAAAAACTAACGTCTGATCATAAGGCCAAAAGACGAATGCATCAATTCAGCACAAAGATAGGCTGGGTAAGACAGTACGCATCCCGCATTCAATGTGTGATTGACTACATAACATCTGACAGGAATTTCACAGCCAGAATCTAAGAGTTTGCGCGCGAACTGCGGAATCGTCATCACACACCCCAGCGGAAACTGTTATATAACTGTTATGTAACAGTTCTAGAACAAACAAAAACAGGTTCTGTAACTGCTTAAGAACAGGGTTAGACCAGGGGACGAGTAATGTCGTCCCTAAATGGATGTAGCAGTTCTGTAACGCTGTTACAGAATTATGTTATGCCAGAGATCTGTAAAAATTCTGGAACAGCGTTAAATGTGAAAAAATATTTTTAGACAATTCTAGAGACAGGGTTACAGATTAATATTGTTCTGTAATAGCGCCATAATAGATATGTAAAAGTGTTACGTTGTAAATTTATTCTGTGGTCGTTCTGTAACAATTTCATGACAGTGTTACAAGGATATGTGAAAAAAATGTTTTTTGTATTATTTCTGCACTTATTTTATATTCTAAATAACATAATTTCACGCACGGTCCCCTCTATATATAACCTCACGCTTAAACCCGTTAAATCCGCTGGGGATTCAAACCCTACCCAAACTACCTATCCCATATGTACTCAGCCGATGCCTTAGCCAATTGCGCTATCAAACCGCTTGAACGTTCATGACGAAATCTCGGCCATGCTTTTTTGCTGAAAAGACCAGGGAATATATTAATTATTTGTTTATTTCAGACATATTATGAAAAGGTGAGTTTAAGCAGTTATAAGGTGCAAATTTTAAAATGAAATGTTGAAAACAAAATATTTTTTTCTCGGTTGCCCCGACTTTGAGCGATCGGTAGATTGAAGAATTCCAGAATTGTTACGTACGTATCCTTACAGTAACAGCGTTACAGAACATTGCGAGCTTTATGTTCAGTTCCTGGAATACGTGTGACATTCTAGTAACATAACAGTTCTGTCACTCTGTGGTATATCAGTTACATTACAAAATTCCAGAACTGTTACGTATCCTTAAAGTAACAGCAATACAGAACAGTGTGACCTTTATGATCCGTTTCTGTAACACGTGTAACATTCTAGTGATATGACAGATCTATCACACTGTTCTACATCAGTTACATCACAGAATTCCAGAACTCTTACTGATACGTATCCTTATGCTAACAGTGTTACAGAACAGTGTGACCTTTATGTTTTGTTTCTCTAACACGTGTGACATTCTAGTGACGTAACAGTTCTAGCACTGTGTTCTATATTAGTTACATAACAGAATTCCAGAATTGTTACATATCCTTACAGTAACAGCGTTACAGAACAGTGTGACCTTTATGTTCCGTTCCTGAAACACGTGTGACATTCTAGTAACATAACAGTTCTATCACTCTATGATATATCAGTTACATTACAGAATTCTAGAACTGCTACGTATCCTAATAGTAACAGTATTACATAGCAGTGTGCCCTTTATGATCTGTTTATGTAACACGTGTGACATTCTAGTGACGTAACATTTCTATCACTCTGTTCTATATGAGTTACATTACAGAATTCCAGAATTGTTACATAGCCTTACAGTAACAGCGTTAAAGACAGTGGGACCTTTATTTTCTGTAATTGTTATGACACACAATTGTAACCATGTTATGTAAAAATGTGACTTATTGTTATGTAACATTTACAGAACGTGTCTGGTGGGACTCAGCGAGTCAAAACTGCTGACCATCAGGTAGCATATTATTGATAGAATGTTGATACTACCTGACGTTGGGAGAAATCTAGAGCGGAGAGAGAGGTGGGTCAGAGAAAATGAACAGTTTTTCTTTGACCCATTCCCATTCTTCCAAGACCCTGCAGTTACTGTCAACCATACGCTTGAACCAGAGGAGGTCGAGGCATCATGGACAGAACCCTACAAAGTCCAGCATCCGTTTACAGAAGACACAAAGAACATAAATAGCTTCAAGAAGCTGTGCAGCGCTCTTATTACGTGTGAGAAGGAATGCCCACCTATCACTGCTGAGGAGGTGAACAAAGTATTAGAAGCCATCAAGAACTATTCCGCTTCGGGACCAGAAGGAATCAGGACCTTCTGGTGGATGAAGTTTCCTTCATCCTACCAGCATCTGGCTTGCATTTTCACCTCACGTCTAATGTCGGCAGAGCCTATTCCGTAGTGGCTCATGAAAGGGCGCACAGTGCTTCTGCCGATGATGGGCAACTTACCTGACCCTGAAAATTACAGGCGAATAACTTGTCTGAACACACTGTATAAGATCTTCACATCTATCCTAAATGGTAGGATTGTTCGGACAATCGGACCTGTGTGGCAAGAGATGCACGAACAACGCGGCTCGAAGAGAGGCGCAGCACCCTACCAGCGCTGCCTATCGATAACCTGGATTGACTACCGGAAAGCTTTCTATTCAACCTCCAATAGACTTATCATCTGTCTGTTGGAAAGCATCAAGGTTCATACACACATCGTGAGGTGCATATCGAGATTGATGCCGCTGTGGAAAACCAGATTTACTATCTCATATGGAGATTCAGAGAGATGTCTATCAGGGCGACATCATGAGCCCTCTCTTCTTCTGCCTCACATTATTGTCACTACCTTTCGTACTAAAAATTGAGCGCAACTAGATCTAGCTCTAGGGATTGTCAAGAAATACACTCGAAAGATTGGAATGGAGTTTTGGTTAGAAAAACATGCCAAACCCAATTTGAAGCGAGGAAAACTTAATGGCATCCACGAACACCCTAAGCTCGTCGACAGAAGCTCTATAGGACACCTTATCGCTGGCGAGACCTATACATACTTTGGCGTGCCACAGAGCCGTATTCAGGACGTATAATCTATAAAGGATACTCTCCGATGCGGATACAAACGTCTTATCCGACGAATTTGGTCTTCCGAACTGTTGGCGAGGGACAAAATGTCTGCGACGAATATGCTTGCCGTCCCGGTAGTACTTCATTCATTTGGAGTGGTTCCATGGACAAAGGAGGAACTCAGATCCCTTGATGTTGGGTTTCGAAATGTTATGCACATAAATAAAACCATGCACCTTAAGTTGTCTGTTCCGCGACTTTACATCTCACGCTGCTGTCAAGGTGGTCGCGAAATACTGAAACTTGAATGTCTTCATAACAAGATTATTCTGGGTATAGCATATATATTCGCAAATAGAAGGCTGCAGAAACACTTGGCCTTGACTTCAACATCAGAGGTGAGAAAAATGCATCAAACCTTACCCCATCTCAATTACTCACTCCTGAAGGCCCGGATCAAGAAAGCACAGAAGAAAAACTTCTGCGAACAGCTTCTCGACAAGAGGATGCACAACATTTTCCACACAAATGTCAAGGATCAGTCGATGTCATATGAACTGACATTGGCTTTCCTCAAATCACCCGGATTGAAGTTGGGCACGGAGGGTTTCATTTTGGCGTCTCAAGACGGTGTAATTTCTACTTTATCATACCGTCGCCACATTTTGAGCAAAGACGTTCCCGATGATAGCTGCAGAGCGTATCATTACCACCCCAAGCATGTTCAAAGGGACAATGCGGCACTATGAGTGCTTTATTACCATTTGTGTCACTCTTACGACATTCACCTTAATACTGCTGCGCCAAACGCTCCTGAGGATATAGAGCCAATTATCGAAAATGAGAAGTGCCGCATATACTGGAAGCTTATATTGTCGACAATTGTTTCTGTTGTCCTGATCATCGGTTCTATTGAGATGCCAAGCTTTCACCTCAAAAGCATCACTGCATATCAACAAAATGCTAAGACACTTGCGGAGGAAATGCAGAAGGCGGTCGTCCTTGGGTCTCTCCGTGTTCACACGGTGCATGAGACTTTTGCCGGATCGTCATATTGAGTCCATTGCCGACTGTAATCACTTATCTCACGGCCGTGAGACATGGCTGCAGCTGAAATGTTACCCCGATTTCACCGGGAGCGTGTGCAATTTTATAGAATGGCACCCACTCCCGGTGAATTCCTGCAGTTGTCCTTTTGACAAGCTTTTAACTCTAAATATATGCGTGTGTGTGTTCTCGCTCCAAGTTTTGTGTTACTCGGACACATAACGGAAAGATACAGTGGGAAGTGGTGCGACTGGATTTCTCAGGTCGCCAGCACGCCTTGAAATAGGCGATTCACGCCCCACTTGGCTGTTTCATAACAATTTCAATGTTACAGAAACAAATCTAATTCTTTTTTGGTAGATAGATAGATAAACATTTATTTTTGGGCCTACTAGCCTTGAGAAATTGCCTTGCTCACACTTCCATGTTTTTGCAGAATATTCTTAAAATTGATCCTTAAAAACTAACAGACATCCACACCTTAATTCTATGACGGCTGGCTCTTATCGCCTTGCCTTCCTCGATTCGCCTCGCACGCATGTCCCTACCTTTCGCCTTGCCTCGCATTGCCAATTGCTGCCTTCGCGGTTAACATCTAAAATGTATCTACTATTTAAAATATTTACAGTTAACTTATATCAACTTCCTCTCCTCTTTACAAACTTTCCATCTCCATTCCTCTTCCTCCTTTCTTCTCTTCTTCTCCATTTTAACCAACAGACCCTTCACCCATGCAACCACCCTTATGTCCTCTCATTCATGCAATAACACCTCCATGCTTATCCAACTTCTTACCACCCTCTCTCAATCCTCCAGCCATTGTTCCACCCTTGCATACCCCTTTCCGCACAATTCACACACTCCCTTCTCCCGAGGAAGCCAGAACCTATTAATTAAGACTTGACCCTCTTATTCTCTCCTCACCTGCTGCCTTCTCGCTCTCCATGCCATTGTTCTTGACCAACTCATACATCTTTCTCCTCTCCTCATGCATTTTTCTCACTGCATCCCTCTGCATCCCAATTCCTTCTAAAATACCTTTCTTTTCTAACCTCCATCTTCCGACCCCCTCCCCTGTTCTCCCTTTCCCACCAAAACTCCCTAACCAGCTTACTCATCCTCTCTTCCAAAAATATCCCCTCATAATTACACGCCCGACTGATTCTTAGAATCCCTAAACTCGTTCTCTCCGTCTTCCTCGTAACAATATAATTAGATGTATTTCTTGCCAACCCCAGTGTCCACTTCTCATACCTATCCTGTACCCTATTTACCACCTCAATTTCCCTCCACCCCCACACCTTCACTCCATATTCTATATATGTATGACTATCGAGTCGAAGAATTTCATTCTCCTCCCAAAATCATCTCTGCTGTCCCAACTAAGAACATGACAAGTCGCATTTTCCATAAGGGCCACAGCTGTCCGCTTTAAACGGATTACACACAGCGTTGACCCTTTTTTGTGGTAGTTTTTTTTTTCGTCGAATTTGATGTCAGGGCATCTTGGCCGCCGGGGGTTCCATTCGAATGAACGCATCTTTGACTGAAGGAGAGGCTTACTTTTCTCTTACTCTATCTATATTTCCTGAATTGTTTGAAATTTTTTTTACAAGATTAGTCGACCACTTATTTTCTGTATCTATTTCTTAGATTAGATTCTTGTCTTTTATCAGGGTATCTTGCATTAATAAAATAATTATAAAATTTTAGTAAATTTTTTGTTATTAAAAATTAAAAAAATCGCGAGAATGATTCAATGATATTCTATTGTTTATCGATGTTATATAAAAATAATAAAATATGTTTTTAATATTCGCAAATTCCATCAATTGAATTCTATCACAATATATATTTAATGTAAATACAATACGTATCGGACGTTTTCAATCAATTGCTAAAGATAAAATTTAACTAAGAATAGACATAAATTTGCCAATTCTATTATATGAAAATAATAAAACATATTTGTATTATTCACATTTCATAGATAATGTTGCAATTGAATGATAATTCAATTGGAAATTCATTTCTTGACCGGAAATTTTACAAATGTGTAGAAGCAAAATCAGTCCAAGTTCGATTTCAATAGTTTTTTAAATGATTAGTTGAATTGTTATCGTTCTTATTTATGACATCAGTCAGTTTATAATGCGTAATTCGAAAATTTTTCATTTTCAAAATTTTCCATTTTAGATTTTTATTTTTAAGCGTACATTTTTAATTGAAAGAATTTTAAAATGCAATCTTGACGACTTAAACAATTAAAAATTAAAAGCGTTTGAAATGAAACATTTTCAGAAAAAAAACATTCTATTTGATTAACCGTGAATATAAATTATTTAATTATTTTCAAAATTGCATTGTACTTCAAGTATTAAAAAGTGAACAATAATGGATTTGACAAGACGATTCTAAATCCGTTCAAAATTTAAGAATTTCCAGATTTTAACATTAAAAAGTAAACTGTTTCAATTCGAAAGCATTCGTCGTCAAAAAAAAATTAACGTCTGATTGAAATTCTATAAACTATTTTCATTTTAAAAATATCCTCATAATAACAGTTTCATAATTAAAGTTTTTTATTAAATTTAAAATATTGTTTTAGTCTAAACTCTAAAGTATTCCATTGTTAACCCATTCAATTTGAAATTTTTTAATTATGAAAAAAGTAATAATTTAATATTCAGTAATATTTGAATGTTCATTCAGTACGAGTAATTTTTAACCAAATATTGAAAATAATTGTATTTTAATATTGTATTGTACTGTAGAAACAATTCGAGTAATTCAAAAATATATTTAGATCTTTTCAAAAGATTCAAAATTAATTTAAACCTTGAAATGATTTTAAATAGTTTAAAAGAAAAGGGTGTACCGATAATACCCGGGTATTCGTACCGAAATTTCAGTTCAAACAGCCACGGCTTAATTTAAAACTAAATGTATATTTTTGCAGATTTCGAACAAAACATTTAGAAGCTTTTTAAGAACTGCGAAAGGATTCAAAGGAATAAAAATATTTTCTTAATATTCCTAGGAATATTGAAAAACAATTCTTTATTTTGAAACATTATTTTAAGAGCGTATTCAAAAAGATTTACAAAGATTCCCAAAATTTTCAAAAAAAATCTGGAAGATTATAATGAATTTTTTTTTTATTTTACAGGATTTTATACATTTCAAAAGATATTTAGAAGTTATAAATACATTTTTTTTTAAAGATTTAAATTTGAGAAACTTAAAAACAACAGGTAGATTTTTCAAGATCTTGAAACAAAAAAAAAGCTTCAAATTTCTTAAAATAATATAATTTTGAAACTTTTCAAATTTATGCATTGATTCTTTAATTTATGTTTTGAAAATGATAGCGTGGTTTTATATTGTTTAAACATAAATATTTCAATTGTTCAATATTCGAAAGATTAAAATTAAATATTTTTTAAGCTTCAATTTAAAAAGTTTAAAATGCAAAAGAGTTCAATTTGTAATGAGAAAAAATAGTTTGTGTGATTAGGGACAAAAACCGAGAAATCCCAAGAATAATTCTTATCTGAAAATGGATAAAACCCCTATTAACAATTGAAACCTAATAGCTTTCACGTAGTTTGTAAATGTTTTGCAGCGTTCGTATCTGATTTCTGATCAAAATTATCCTTCGGAACTATAGTGTATATAATTCAATTTCAACATTATCTATTGATTGTGAATAATACAAATATATTTTATTATTATTCTCATATAAAGGGATTAGCAATCCGATGTCAATGTGTAGTTGAATTTTATCTTTATAAATTGATCGAAAACGTTCGATACGTACTGTATTTATATCAAATATATATTGTGATAGAATTCAATTGATATAATTTGTGAATATCAAAAACATATTTTATTTTTTGTATATAATATCGATAAACAATAGAATATCATTGAATTATTCTCGTGATTTTATTTACTGTTATTAAAAACGAATTCACTAAAATTTTATAATTATTTTATTACTGCAAGATACCCTGACAAAAGGCAAGAAGCTAATCTAAGAAATAGATACAGAAAATAAGTGGTCAACTAATTTTGTAACAAATTTGTAAACAAGTCAGGTGTTTACATGAGCTTCAAATTTAAATGACAACTTCACTTTCGGAGAGATAAAAACGTACCATAAGATAGAGTAAAAGAAAAGTAAGCCTATCCTTCATCAACGATGCATTCACTCGAAGATCGTATTCTTTTCAGAAAATTCGTGAGGCCGGGAAAAGTGTTAAAACGAAGTGTGGGTAAACTGACCTGACTCTGGCGAGCATGGGACCCCCGGCGGCCAAGTTGCCCTGACTTCAGATTCTACGAAAAAAAAACTACAAAAAGAAAGGGTCAACGCTGTGTTAAACGGGCGACTGTGACCCTTATCACAAATGCAACTTGTCATATTCTTACTTGGGACAGCAGATCTGCTAGTAACTTCTTTCTTAACCCACACACCTGCCTCATCATCACCACATTTCCGCCCCTCACTTTCTGTTTTATGTGACTATCTACTCCCCCATTCCTCCTGCACCGCCTTTTCCTTCCACTTCCCCTCCCCTCCCTTAAACCCTCCACCTCCTCTTCTAAACACCATAAGCTTGAGTTTTCTAGCATTGAACTCTAACCTATTCTTATTCAGGTATCTTCTAAACCTCTTCGTCATCTCCTTTAAGGCCTCCTTGCTTTTTGCTAGCAACACTACGTCATCTGCGTACGCGAGTGTGTAGCTCAAATCGCAAAAATCGTTCGGCTAATTGGACTGTGAACACCCTTGCCTCAATTCCCTATCCATCTCAGAAACCCTCCGAAATCCCTCTCCTCCTCTCACCATATCTTTCGTCTCTTTATATACATCCCTTACCGTCTAGATGAGGCCTCTCTCCACTACCCTCTTCTCCATCGCCTCCCACAACTTCCCTCTATCCGCCGAAGGGAACGCGCCTTTGAGATCCACAAAAAACGCGTACACATTCGATCCCTTCTTCGCTAATTCTCTATCCACAACGTGCAGCAAAATGTGAATATTGTCGATAGTGCTCCTACCCGTCCTGAATCCCACCTGCGTCTCCGGCAATATCCCTTTCCCTCGACATCCTTCTGCAGCGTCTCCGCCAACACCATCGCGTATACTTTGTACGCCGTATTCATTAGCGTATTCACTCTAGAATTTGCCTGCGTATGCCTATCTCCATTCTTTTACAGTGGCACTGTCAACTCCTCCATCTACCCTCCTGGGAATCCTTCCCTCCTCCATACTTTGTTCACTACCCCCTTCAGCCTCTCCCTAACCTCTTGTGTACTAAACATCCACCCTTCGTTCTGTACTTCATATGCTTTTTTTGTACGAAATATGCATCTAAACATCTTTTCAGATTAAAAGTATGCCGGCCTTTTTTCACTATATCGTTTTTTCATATTGCCTTTGACCTTGTTATCTTCCTTATCTGTGTCTTTATCTCCTTGTCATTCAACTCCTCCCTCTCTCTATTCCTCGTTCATCTACTTCCCTTCTCCCTCTTCCGTGAATCTAAGCCCTCAAACGATTCTCTAAAAAACTCCCTCCACTCCTCTTCCAGATCTTTCTCCCCTTTCTGCTCTTTCTTCTTACACTTTAACCTAAACTCCTTCGTTATCTCTACGTACTCTTCCCTCTCCACAGTACCCTTCTTCCGCTTCTTGTACTTCCTTCTCACCTTTCTTTTCATCTTTTTAAATTCCCTTTCCCACTACGGTTTTACCATTCCTTTATTTTTCTTTCGACATACCTTCTTTTGCATACACCCTTTCACTTTCTCTTTGAAACCCTCCCATATTTATTGCACCGACTCCCCTTCAAAGCGTACCTTTCCTAACTACTCCTGATATTTCTCTATCTCGCCTCCCTCGTCGAGCTCACCCTCTCACCCGTCGACACGTCTTCCCAACCTTGCCTTCCGCCGCCTTCTCTTCTTATCAACAACCCTAATGGCTTATAGTCTGATTCTACCCTCCTTTCTACAGCGAATCTCCGCTGCCTGTGCGACGAGTTGCATCCCATGGTCGAAATCGACGGGGGGCCTGGCTGACATGCGTCCTTGCCCTCCGTTCCTTCTTTCCCTCTTCACTCCTCGCTTCACTTATTTTCCTTCCCCTCTTATTAGCCTAATTTTCCCTTCGCACTTTAGCCAGGCTTAGGACTGGCAGCGTTCTCTACTACAATACTTTATACAGTTAATAATACCAAGTCAATAATATTAAAACGTCAAACTAAAAAAAAGGTGGCAGGTGAAATAACTACACAAATTAAACGAGATTAAACGAGACTCATCCGATTAGGAAATTCCAGTTTGAGCTCAAAGTGAGATAAATAGCTCATTCAATGGAAAATATGTTTAATTCGTGTATTTATTTCACTTGCAAGCTTTTCTCTAGCTGGACGATTTAATATTATTTACTTGGTATTATTGACTGTTTATTATTGACAATACATATTTCCCTACACTTTTTAAATATTATATATATATAAGCAATTATCACTTGGTTTTCCTCAACGTGAAGTGGGTTGCATTTATATAGGCGTTATGACAAGAATTTAAAATTTGCGGACGTAATACGTTTAATTTCGAATGACATGCTTCACAACCATTAGTTAGATGTGTTGTTTTTGGAGAAAATTCAGTCCAAATTTTGGGTAAAAAGGTAATTACCTCCTTTCTCAACTACCCCTACTCCTCTTATGTCTGGTCCGCCACTCGACTGGTGGGGAAAGAGAGAGAAGACTACTATTTGGCTAGGCCCTCCGTCGATTTTGACCATAACGCAACTGAACACCAGCCGCGAATCTGTCCGTCTCCTCCCACCCTTGCATATTCATGACCACATAGTCCATCACCGATACTCCCACCTCACTTTTTAGTGTATTCGCCCTCTCCGTCCCCTGTTACTATAGCATTCGCTAACGCCCAGTCTTTATCCTACATCCAGTCTATTAGAATCTCCCACTCCTCATTTATTGTTTTATCCTTCGTTCTCCTTTCAGATCTCTCTCCTTCCCTGTAAAGGCCCCCCTTCCCTCCCATTCTCGCATCAAAGTCCCCTTCCCAGTGCCACCATACCCTTCTCTTTTTCACTCACCAAGTCTTCCATCCTTTCTTTAATCCTTTCCAGCCCATCCTTATTGTCAACTATCACAAACTTACACGTCACCCCTCTTATCTTTACTGCCCACATTTGCACCCTCTCTCCCTCTCCCCCGCCATGAACTACTTCCTCTAATCTGTGTATAACCCTCGTCATAATACCCCCGCATGCCCTTCCTTTTTCCTTCACTCTGACCAACTCCTGAAGCCTCCACCTTTACCCCCTTGGCAGCCTTGGCTCTATTCTATCACATTCCTGTCTCTTCACCCACGTCTCTAGCAGTCCTACAACAACAAATTCCTGGACATACCTCCAGAAATCCTCATCATTCTTCTTTACCCCTGCTACGATTCAATAGAGCAACTTCACTACGCCACCCTGCTGCAACCCAACCCCATTCTACCTACGAAACAAGTCCCCCTTCACTTCCTGCAATACCTCTTTCTCTTCGTCCCACACCCACATTATCTCATATACTATTATTTTTCAATTCCCCACCTTCGCCACTCTCCCTTCGCTCCTCTCCCTCCTAGCCCTATTGTTTAGCATTCTCTGTATCTCCCTTTCCTTACGCGTCAAATTGTGATCGATGAAAACCCCCTCATCTGTTATCATATTTTCATGTTGCATTACCCCAAACTTGTCTTCCCAGCTCTCCAATCCCACAACCGCCACTTTCTTCTACCTTTGCCTCCAGCTTCAGTTTACCTACCTTGCCCTCAAGCCCCCCTATGCCCTGTAACAGCGCTTCCACTCACTCCCGTTCTTCCCCGCTCTTAGCTTGAACCCTCTTATCAAGATATTATTTCTCCTGTCAGCCTTCTCTTTTCACTTCATTGTCAACTCCATTGCTCTTATCCTTTCTCTAGCTGCTCCGTGCTTTGTGTCACACAGACACAGAACGGAAATATGTGGTGGAAAGTGGTGGGACTAGATTTCTCGGGTCGTCTGCACGCGTCGAAATAGGCGATTCACGCCTCAGTTTGGAGTTTGATAATAATTTCAATTTTGCGGATACAAATCTAATTCTTTTTCAATATGAAAGAGGGATTCAAAAACTATCGATAGCATCAAAAAGGTGAAAAAGGATTTTTCAACCTTAATGTCCCTTTCCTCGTGGCGCGTCACATATGTGTACACACCTCAAATCGTCATTAAAAACAGGTGAAGGTATGAAGGAGGATGATCCTATTACTGTTCGTGTTAGATGGGTTCATTGTAACGCAGAGTTTAAGCGACGACTGTACACTGGTGTTATTGTAAATCTATTTCATAAAAACAGTACAGCGTTCCTAGATGATGCTTTCATTTAATTTGAAAAGCATACAAGAGATGCTTCAGCTAAATATGGAGCGATTAAGGTATACGCTGTGCTAGGTGCTCAATTTAGAATAGTTGTCAAAGATATTACAAATATAGAACTGAAGACATTTACGGCTAAGACAAAAGAAATTTACCCGACTACTGTATCAGATTATTGATTATATTGATTATAGACATCTTTCTATAACTAAGATTTAGCGATACAGTTGAATTTAGAATCAAATTAGTTTAAAAATAAAAATAAAAAATGAACACTTCTTAAAGATCAATGATCTAAAAGCTCAATAATGCTACATGCCGTATACGGGCTGTCTACAAAATCATCTGGTTCACAGAAATGATCTCCAAAATGCTTTACTCTGAGGTTTACAAGCACATTACAGTCGCATAGGATGTGATGTTCTGTCCCCTCGCGAAAGCAGCACATTCGACATAGAGGATCGTTGTCAATCTTAATGTTAGTCAGGTGCTGCTTTAAACGGGAATGGCCCGTAAGCATTTCCACCTCTATTTTTACGTATTTCCTTTCCATTTTTAGGAGTTTTTTTTTAGACTTTTCTAAACAAGGTTCTTTGATAAACTTCTTAGAGTGTATCATACCTTTAGCCATCTTCCAATACCTCGCGTATTCCTCCAATACCCATTTTTCTATGGCATGCTTAGACAAAGCATACGAAGCTCCACAGTATAGTTCAAGTCCGTTGAGGGCTTTTGTAGTCAGCTTTCCATGCAGGAGATCTGGGGTTCGATCCCTGAGCCGGGTACCAATGGAAATTTTTCTATGTACTTCTACCGGGGCTTCGGTGGTTCGGAACTCACCTTAAACTGTATGGCCCCTCAGAAAAAGCTGGTGCCTTACCAAGGATAAATGGGCTCTTTCGAGAGCCGAACCTTGGGGGTCGAAGCCGATTTTGAAGAGACTCGAAAATGAGTCAGCGTTCCTCTTGCGCTTGGGGGCTCCTACAGGGGGCACCACGCTCGATGGTCGCTGGCCGACTTCGAGTAATGAACAGACACACGGATCACAGGGATCACTCCGTCCACCCTAATCTCGCCGTATCCCCTCTTTTCGGCCTGCTAAGGGAGGCTGCCGAATGGCAGAGTGGGTGATGATCACTTTGCCTGATCAGCAAAGAAACACGTCATTTACTGTGCGATAGGTACGCCTGGCACCTGAGAGGTATATTTTCAGAACGTTGATAACAACAAAACCCACCGAGATCCAAAAACACTCGGCGAAGGATGGCCGGATTCGGAGTACTGCGTTGAGAATAAACACGGGTATGGCACAATAGGCTTTACAGCTTCAGCGCCAGGGGTGGGACCTCACGGGCCCCCTCGCATACGTTACAACTATCTAACTACCTTCAATGTTCTCATGTCCAGATACCCAGATCAAGTTGACTCAGTTTTTTCCATACGTTTACGAATCTCCTACAGTCTTGTTTTAATAAACACGATTTCAGCTTGAAATACGGTAGGGAATTTGCCCAGTTTGATTGTTATCTCTGCACTACTAGATTTCATCCCAAGTTCTCCAGCTCTTAGCCTTAGAGCTGTGTGTATGGCAGACGAGTCCTCCCGTTGTAAATAATTCCCTTCGTCTCTGTTCATCATGCCAGTCCTCTTTTTCTGGAAGGTCCCCTTAAAGGGCTTCATAAACGAGTATTCTTTCAGCATGTTATCAGAGAAGGTGCAGTGGCGACATACCTACAATGGACTCCAATGCCGCTGTTGGGGTTGTTCTCACTGATCCAGTAATTGCCAGAAAAAAAAAACCTTTGTAGGCTCTCTAGCTGTTTCCTGGAGCTAACCAAACTGGTTCTTGGCACACAAGTCAATAAAGCATAAGTTATAATTGGTCTAATGATTACCGTGTATGCCCAGTATACTACCTTGAGTTTAAGTCCCCAGATTTTTCCAATTGCGCCTCTGCAGGCCCAAAAGGCTGCTTTGGCCTTTTCACTACCGCATCAACATGTAGTTTCCAGGTTAGTTAATTGTCAATTATGATTGCTAAATACTTAGCTGATGTTGAGAGATCAACCTTTTTACCATAGAATTCAGGGTTCAGGAGGTCAGGCAGATTCCTGCGTCGCGTAAAAACCAATAATTCAATTTTATCTGGGTTAACAGATAGGCTACGGTCGTTGCACCACTCTTCAACAATGTTGAGAGTATTTTGCATGAGTTCGACTAAAGTTCCTTCATGTTTTCCTGTTACCAGTATAACAAGGTCATCTACATATCCGTGAGTATAAAAACCTGATTCATTCAACCTACGAATCAAATCATCAATGACGAGTTCCTACAAGGTGGAGGATAAATTTCCTCCCTGCGGACATCCCCTTCCTACCTTCGCTCTCACATTGTAACCGTGGAGCGAGGACTGGACAATCCTGCCGCACGGCATATAGCGCAATCATCTACTAACAGTGGTACCTACACCATGTTCCTCAGCAGAATAAAATTTTTTTTGCAGTGTCCAAGAGTATTCAAGAAATTATTGTCGCCGCTAAGTACAGAAAGTGATTTAATTTAAGGGATAACTCCTACTGCTGCACAGATTCAATGCGCGAGGAGAAAAACGGTATTTAAAAAAATTCAATAATTGTCACGTAACAATTGAACTCAGCATTCGCAGAATTTTTGAATACTTTACAATAAAAGCCTTCTTATAGAACAATTTCGAATATCTTCAAACATTTCCGGCAACAGTGCTTGCAAGCGTACAGTTTAGATCCGGCACACTAATATACGACTCCTCGTTTTACCTGGGATTCCATATTAAAGTTTATTGAAATAAATTTAGTACTCCTCACTGACATTATTAAACAAATATTAATTGAGCTATGTATGTATAAGGGGTGGAGATAGTCAATGTTCCAACCGCAATTCCAAAGCAAATAAACCATACATGGAAGTTTATAATGACATTGAGGAGATCAGTTATCTGGTATACTTTGACGCAAACTTAGGTTAGTCAGAAGAAATTGATGATGCTCACAATGATTTGCCTTTCTGTTCTGAACCGTTTTCTAAACGTGTTTGCCCAAGCGCAAAAACGTGCTCCATTAACGTGAACTGAAACGCGCTTTGAAGAACGGTCTCAAATTAGTCAACGTTTATGGCGTTCTACAATAAAATCAATATCCATCGCTCAAAAAATATACGCATTACAATGGTTAAATGAGAGCAGATGCCCAAAAAGAATTCAAGGAAAATCTGTTTAAATTAATGGATAACGCGGTATATGGAAAAACAGTGACAAAGATAGGTTAGGTTTATCTTACTGGTTATATATTTTTTCGATTGTACTTACCACAAGTCTATTAATTTTCGGAATACCGGATATAAAATACGATAGCAACATTCTTCGGCAGATGCCAAAAGATGCTGAAAACTCTTTTACTGACTTTTACGAAAACCAACGATGGTCAGGCGTCATCAAGTTGATAGCGTGTGTGAACAGTAGACTGTCGTGTAGAAGGAAAACGAACCTGACGATGGAGACGGAGATAATATATATTACACGACGCGCCACTGATCCGCGCGTTTTACAAATATTCAAATTCGCACATATACTAATTCTATGTGATTTTGATGTCGGAAATTAAAATTTATGTGAACAAAAATTAAATTTTTAACTGCATATCATTTTTAATATTATTCGATCATTCTTCATAAATATTACAAATTAAAAGTGCAAAGAAAAAATAAATTTCACTTGAAATTTATTTGCAATTAGAATTATTAAAATTTTTTAATTTATACCAACCCTGCAGAAAACGTCGCATTGAAAAGTATTAAAATGTATTGATATTTTGAATGCGATTCAATTCTGTTTTCTGTTCCGAAAAAAAAGATGTTAAAAGTATTAGTTTGTACTGGTTCGCATTACACTTCATCACGCTAAATGCGAAACGGCAGTGTCGATGATTCGCATTACAAAGTATTGGTTCGCATTAAACTTCAACACGCCGAATGCGAGATGGCAGTTGTGGATTTTTCGCATTTAAAAGTATAAAAGTAATCAAGCGGTTCCTGTTTATTGTAAAACTTTTTTAAAATAATGTAAAATAAATATACAAATATTAATAAATAAACACTTTATAAAATATTGAATAAAATTTTGATCCGCGGTTACGAATTCAAAAGTATTCCAATAACTTTTGAAATTTGCAAAATTTAAACCAATGCGACATTTCGCATTAAAAAGTTTTCAATTCACGCACAACATTCTTCTCATTCGATCGCATTTAAAGTCATTAAAACTAATGCGAACTTTCGTATTAAAAAGTTTTCACTCAAACGAAACATTTCCATCATTAATTCGTATTGAAAAGTATTCAAACCAGTACGAACTCTCGCATTAAAAAGTTTTCACTCGATAAAAAAATTTCGTCTCATTCTATCGCATTCAAAAGTATTTAAACATATGCGAACTTTCGCTTTGAAAAGTTTTTACCTCGCTCAAAAAATGTGTCTCATTCTTTTGCTTTCAAAAGGATTCAAAGTAATGCGAACTCTCGATTTAAAAAGTTTTCATTTCGCTCTGAAATTTTCTCTCATTCGGTCGCATTAGAAAGCATTAAAACGAATGTGAAGTCTCGCATTAAAAAGCATTGCGTGCAAAACATTTTATCTTTTGTATTCAAACGCATTCAGGAATTTAATGTTATATAAGAAGTATCGCATTTAAACGTTTTCGGCTAACCTCCAATGCGAAACTGACACATAACAGACTTCACGGAAACAAATCGTGAATGCGAAACAATACTTTTGAATTTTACGTTTTTTGCAGGGAATTTATGTAATTTAAAAACAAGTTGAAAAATAAATTCAATTGATTAAGAAATTTTTTAAATATAAGTTAATTTTCACGCATCTTCATGATGACGAAATGCGACTCATAAAGCTCGCAGCATGTGCCCATGTTCCGTGCTAGCGAAATGCGACTCATAACGCTCGCAGCTAAGTGACCATCATATATTGCTGGAGAGATGCACGCGTTCTCGCACGCATTGCATGAGAATCACGAAATGCGGGTGACGTGCGTCGCACGCATTGTTATCTGGAAAAGCCTGCGATTAATAAATAGAAGTTTTGACAATTTATATATAAACTAAAAAAGAATTGTTTTAAGACTATTAAAATATTAGGTTAAGAAACTAGACATTTTGTTTAGAAAATAAAGTTAATTTTCCACTGCACTATTGATATAATTCTGAAGTTGCACTTGTCATAAAGAATATAGATGAATAAATAAAATATTTTCGTACACTGAATTTATTTGTGAAGGTACAATATACAATAAGCCTACAGTGGATAATCATAATTTTACTATTACATTTTCAGTTAAAATAATTAATTTGCAAACAAGAAAAAGGGAATTTTCAACAAAATAGTTCAATTTTCAACCAAACTGATGAATCATTGATAAGAAAATTAATTCTCAACAAAAAGTGTAACAGTTGATATTTCCACCAACATATATTTTATTTTTCAATAAAATAACTGTTTAATTAAACCAGAAAATAATGATTTTCAACAAAAGAGTTGAATTTTTAACCAAGAAAGATTATTCAATCAATAAAAAAAAAATCTCATCCAAACTTTAGAGTTTTCAAGTCATAAAGACGAATTTTTGAAAAAAAGTTGAATTTACAACCCAACATATGCATTTTCTACCAAAATAATTAAATTTTTGACTAAAAAAGACGAGTTTTCAACAAAATCAGTGAATTTTCAACTGTAAAAGATCAATTTTCTAGCAAAAATGGAATAGGTATATTTTTAGTAACAAAATTAATTTTCAGCAAAACAGAAAAACGAATTTCCAACAAAATTGGTTAAATTTTCTACCAAAGAAATAAACTTTTAAGTAAAATGATGCACCTTAAATAAAAAATAAATAAATAAATCTTTAACCAAATAGTTGAATTTTCAACCCAGAAGATAAATTTTGTACCAAAAAAGACAAATTTTCAATAAAATAGATGAATTTTCAACTAAAAAAAGATAAATTTACAACGAAATAGTTACATTTTCATCCAAACAGATGAGCTTTCCATGAAAAAGATGAATTTTCGATCAGAAAAAAAATTTCAACGAAAAGTGGAACAGTTAAATTTTTAGTTTAAAAAAATTATTTTCAATAAAAAAACTGATTTCCAACCAAACAAATGAAATTTGAAACAAAAGTATTGATTTTCTACCAAAGAGGAATAATTTTTAACAAGATACATGTATTTTCAACCAAATATTTTAATTTTTAATGGAATTTTCAACCAAAAAGGTTAATTTACTATCAAAAAACGATCAATTTTCAACAAAATAGATGAATTTTCTACGAGTAAAAGATGAATTTTCTACAAAAAATAGAATAGATTAATTTTCAGTCAGAAAAATGATTTTTTAATAAAATAAAATAAGTTTTTAACGAAATAGGTAAATTTTCAACCAAAAAAAATGAATTTTCTACGAAAAAGATTAAACGTCTATAGAAAAAATTGACAAAAAATATATTCAAATTTTTAGTTCAAAAAATTAATTTTCAGTTCAAAAAATTAATTTTTAATAAAAAAACTAATTTTTAATTCAAGAAATGATGTTGAATTTTCAACCTAAAAGGTGAATTAATGACTGAGAAGATTAATATTTTACCACAGAAGACAAAGTTTTAACAAAATACAGAAATTTTCAAGACATAGTTGAATTTTCAACGAATCAGCGAAAATCTTAAAAATTTAATTAAATATTTTAATTAGAAGAAAAATCCTGGGACCAAAGTCAAACCGTCAAAGTCGTCCACTATACTAATACCTTTTCATTATAGGATGAGAATGTACCAAAAATTTTTTTGACAACGTACTAGATATTGTTGGATCGAGAATTTAGTTGGCTACAATAATTAAAATTTCAAAACGTGTCCTTTTCTTTTTTTCAAACATTATAATCAAGTGTCGACTTAGCCTCAGGGGTATCGACTTAGCCGCACGATTTTTCACTCGACAGATATTCCATCACTTCACTTTTTTTTCTAAGAATGGATAAACAAAGCATCGTAGTTCAAAACCATCAGTAACATTTTGTATTCGACTGAATTATCGATCCAATCACACCTAATACGTTGTAAAACAAAATTTTTATTTAATTAAAAAACGACTTTAAAAGAAGGGTCGACTTAGCCCCACTCTCTCCGACAACTGACATTGATATTTTGTGGACGCGACTTTTGAGTGGTCACCAGATTTGAGAATTACAAAAAATTTCAAGGGATTTCAAGATATTTTAAATATTCTACAGTTATTTAGAATATTTGTATTTTTATTTAAAAAAAAACTATATTAAAATCTTGAATTATTAAATTTATGATTTGTTTTTTAATATACTTATTTCGCTCATTACAATTGTGGTATTTTGAAATATTAATTTATAATAAAAGATTTGTTGGACCACTGGATTAAATCGTTTTTACTTTTTACTAATAAATTATGATTGAAGCTATACAAATAAATTTTCATGTAAGATTTAAAAGATTGTAGAAAGTTTAAAAGATTTCACAGCTATTTAGACAATTTCTATTTTTATAAAAAAGAAAAAGGAAAACTAGACGAGAGCTTGAAATTCTTAAAATAAAGATTTGTTTCCTAAAATGTTTTGCAAATTCCAAAAATAAATTATGAAGAATAATTATTTTAAAAATAGTTTTTGCAACTGAATTTTTCCTTACTGTTGCTTCTTACCAATTTTTAAAAAACGATTGAACATTTTGTTTTAAATATTGCTTAAATGATTTCAGCAAAAAAAATTTACTTTTTAAATTGGAAAAGTAGAGTTATAGAGAATATTTTTTGCGCAAAAATAAACCATCACTTATTAAAATCCAACAATTTTTAAAAAATTGGAAAGAAGCGAGTGTCAGAAAAAATTTATTTGCGAAAAACATTATTAAATGAAATATTTGTCGTAAGTTTAAACATTTTTTTTTATAATTAAAAGTTTTATGGTTTGGTTAAAAATGCAACTGTTTTCTTTAAAATTTTGTCCTCTTGTTTCGAAATTCATCTCCTTAGTTGAAAATTCGTTTTTTTGTTGAATTTAACTGTTTTTTATTTAAAATAAAAATATTTTTTGGTTGAAATATCTACTTTTACATTATTCGTTGAAAATTCATGATTTCAAATGGAAATTGAACTACTTGCTTAAAAATGCGTTTTTTAAAATTGAAAATTAATATTTTCAACTGAAAATTTCACTAATCCAGTTAGGTCTGTAGTTGAAAGTTTTACTATTTCATTGAAAATTGTTCTTTTTTAATTAAAAATTCAACTACTTAGGTAGAACATGAACTTCTTTGGTAAAAATTTGCTTTTCTGTTTGACAGTTCATCTCTTTGGTTGAAAATTCAATTATTTCGTTGAAAATTCTCTTTTTTTTATGGAAATTGATCATTTTTAGTCAGAAATTCGTCTTTTTGGTTAGAAAATTCATCATTTTAGTTGAAAATTCATCTCATTGGATGCAAAATTCCACTGTTATGTTGAAATTTCTTTTTTTGTTGTTGAAATTTACATACATACATAGATTAGCAGTTCGAACTCGAAAGTTCATTGCCTCACTACCTGATTCGGGTAGTGTTTCTAGGTGGATATTTACTACCAATGTGGGCCCACCACACCCACGACGGGCCAACAGCACGCCGTATTCCTGAACGGTCACCCATCCAAGTACTAACCGCGCCTAACACTGCTTAACTTCAGTGATCTTACGAGAACTGGTGTTTTCAGCGTGGTATCGCCGTTGGCTGAAATTTACATTTTTTACAAAATTATAACTTTTCGATTTTTGGTTAAAAATTGACATTTTTAAATTCAAAATTCAACTAAAGTTGAACTACTGTCTTCAAAATTTATTTTTTCCCTTGAAAGCTCTTAGATTTGACTGAAAATTGAACTATTTTGTTAAAAATTCGCCTTTTTTGGTTTAAAGTAATTTTTTCAACTGAAAATGTAACTTTTCCACTTTTAGTTGAAAATTGATCAATTTTAGTGCAAAATTCCTCTTTTTGATTGAAAAATTCATCACTTTTGTTGAAAATTCCACACTTTGTTTGAAAATTGGAAGATTTTGCTGAAAATTCGTATTTTTTCTTTAATAATAATTTTTACATTCTCATCATAATGAGAAAGTATTGGTTTTATGTGAAAAATGACTTTCGCGGATTCCATCAAATGTCGAAGTTTTGAGGCCCCCTGAGTCAGAAAACATCGTTTTTACGTCGGTGTCTGTCTGTCTGTCGTTGTCGTTGTCGTTGTCGTTGTCGTTGTCGTTGTCGTTGTCG
>CAKNYM010046654.1:43509-100297 GCA_932195095.1 Andricus curvator
TATGTGCGGGCGCTTATAGTACTCGAAAATCTAAACAATTTATCCTTCACGACTTTTTTTGATAAAAAGAAAATTGTCCGAGAATGTGCCCGCGGAGCGGGCAGATTTTTTTAATTGAAAATGTAACTTTTCCATTTTGGGTTTTAAATTATTATTTTTTAGTTAAAAATTTGTCTATTTTCGGAGAAAATAATTGTTCTTTGTTTGAAAATTTCCCTTTTTTGGTTAAAAATGCAATTGTTTGATTGAAAATTAAGTTTTTTGACTGAGAAATCTTTATTTGTTGAAAATTCGTCTTTTTTGTTCTTATAATTTTTTTTTCTTAAAGGCTCATGGCTTTGTTGAAAGTTTGAATATTTTATTGAAAAGTCATCTCTTTGGTTGAAAATTTGACTCTTTGGTTGGAAATTCGTTTGTTTGTTGTTGAAATTTAACCTTTTTACTGAAAACTTGACTTTTCCATTTTTTGTTGAAAATTTAACTTTTTAAAATAAAAATTAAACTACTTGGATAAAAGTTGAACTACACTAGAGTCCCGCTATAGTAGCCGTTTTGGGGGTACCCTTGATCGATTCACACTATCTCGGGACTTTCCAAACCGTTCCTCTTCTCTTTCTTTCTTGTGGCTTCTGATAGCGCCGAACCGTAAACATCGAAACTCCGCTGACCTTGCAAGCGCCTTCCTCTCGCCCCCTTGGACCTCCTTGTACTGTATCTCGGGAACGACTATAGCGGGACTCTAGTGTACTGTGTTCAAAATTTGTTTTTGTTTAAACTGATGTTTTTTTAAACTGAAAACTGTTCCATTTTTTGTTAAAAATTGATCTATTTTAGTTAGAAACTTGTCTTTTTGGTTGGAAAATTCATCTTTTTTTTCATCTTTGATTGAAAGTTTCACGATTTTGTAGAAAATACCTTTTTTTGTTTGAGATTAATTTTTTTAATTAAAAATGTAATTTTTCCATTTTTTTGTAGAAAATTAATCATTTTGATTGAAAATTCATCGTTTTTCGTAAAAATGGAATTGTTAAATTTAAAAATGTTGAAATATTAACTATTCCATTTTTCTTTGAGAATTCATATTTTTGTTGAAAGTTCAACTTTTGTTGGGAACTGAACTTTTCAGGTTGAAAATTCAACAGTTCTTGGTTAAATTTTAATCTTTTTTAAATAAAAATTCCATAATTTGATTGAAAATTCATCTTTGTAGGTTGAAAGTTAAACTATTTGGTTAAAAGTTCAACTATTTTGTTGAACTTATTTTTTCTTTTTGAATTTTTTGGTTGAAAATTCAGCTATTTCAAAAATGTATCTGTTTTATTTTGTTTATAAAAGTCTCCATGTTAAAAATGTCATTGAAATGTTGGTCTTCGAATATTAATGGTCAGGAAGAATAAAAAAAATTTCAGGGTAAAGTCAGGGATTTTTGAAAATGAATTTTTGCGACCACCTTGTTTGAAGACGAATTAATAGTAAAAAATATGGGGCAGATTATTTTTTAATAGATTTGAATGAATGAATAAATTATATGCTGCAGAAAGCACGTACACAGCTGCTGTAAAAATAAGTCGATCTAACTTTTCTCATCAGAGCAAGGTATATGAAATACCGAATACTCCCGTCGTCCTCTTTTAGTAAAAAAAGAGGGCAGATAGAAATGGTGCAAATTCGAGTGACTTGTAATTTCCGAGACAGAGGAGAACAACATGGGGGTATGCCTCGCCACTTCAGAGAACGCAGCGGCTCTCATGTTTGCGTTTTCTTTGCATCCAACGCAACGTCTCAAAACGATGATCGTGTTGCCACAACACGATCCCATCGTTTTGCCGTAACACTTAAAGAAGTATTCTCCCAAAACTTTCATCGTGTTGTGCCAACACGATCGTCGTGTTACGGCAAAACGAAAACTCTCAACACGACGCATCGTGTTGGGAGAAACGGATTTTTTTCTCAGTGTAGGGTGGACGGAGCGATACCTCTGAGGTCATCAGTTAGATGCACAGATTCGAAGCACTTTCCGGGTATGTTATGTAGTAAGTGTATGGGTGTGTGTTCATTAGTCGAAGACCTCCAGTGAACATCGAACTTGAGTCCCCCGTAGGAACCTCAAGCGCAAGAAGATCGCTGAATGACTTTCGAGTCTTCTCAAAATCGGCTTCGACCCCCAAGGCTAGTCCACTCGACATGGAACCTCACCTTGGTACGACACAAGCTTTTTCTGAGGGGAACTACAGTTTAAGGTGGGTTCGAACCACCGAAGCCCCGGTAGAAGGGCATAGAATAATTTCCATTGGTAACGGCTCAGGGATCGAACCCCAGACCTCCTGCATGGAAGTCTGAACCACCGAGGCATCTAAGTTTCGGTATATAATTGTATCAAATTATTTCTTGGGCTGACGTGTCTATTGTAGGTAGATCCTCGTTATCACAGAAGAAAGTATTGTTTTCTATGTCAAAAGTTCTGTTTCGGTTTTGAGTAAGGTCATGGAGTGGGATCATTGTTTGGCATCGGAAGTGCAGCGGCACCTTCCAAATCCAAGTTATCATAGTCTCTTTGTGTGTTAGTTGGGTTACTCATTATTTTCTTGGCTCTACCCAAGCTGAGTTTCATTTAGTTTTGAATTGCGTTGAAATACGAAAAGATTGGGCACCCCATGTAATTATCCGATCTGCTTTCCCGATTCAAAATTCCAGTTTTTCTTGAAGAATTTCAATTAAGGTTTTAAACAGTCATATTATGGTTGAAGGATTCCAAAATATTTTTATTTTCGTTCTCTGAATCTTTGTTTTTAAAATATGTCGCGTGACCTTAACGCGAGTCGTGAGGGTACGGGTTGCTCGTATTTACTTGTTACTGCGCTTGAATGTTTCGCCAAGTCGGGCGATAGACATATTCAGCGGGAATAAACATGTATGCTTTTCCTCTTTTCAGGCGTCATTTCTCTTCAATAATTTCCGCAGTTTTTTTTTCAAATACTAAATTTCTAATTTCCTGAAAAAATATCAATTGTTTTCATAAATTATTTCTTTATTCTTATTTCGGTCTTAGTTTAATTCATTTTGAACTAGAGTCAATTTTTCTTTTCATTTCTGCTAAAATATTCGCATATAACTGGCAGAATTTCAAATGCATATCAATGTCAATAGCAAATTTCATATAAACACATAGAATATCATAGGCACATATAAGTAAATCATTCACATATGGGGCAGAATACGTCAAGTGTTCCCACCTAAAATTATTGTTTTTTATGATCGGGTTGAAACTTGGCTGAATTATAGTCCTAGTTGACCTATATTATTTCACCAAACCATAGGTCCATCTCTCAACCGTTTTTCAATATACATGGGCATGAAGTTTTCACTTTTCCAGGTTCTTTTTCACCTTCACATTAGTGTGACTTCTTTTAGGATTATCCGGATGGACTTTTATTATAGTGTTGCAGAAAGCTCTTTTCATGTACTTTAGGACTATCGTAACAATTTGTCTTTGCTTATGAATTTTTATTTTTTCAAATAAAAATTAAAATTGATTATTTGAAAAAACCATACTTTTAAAATTTGTTTTCTTTTTTAAAAAATAGTTTTTTTTACACTCTTTAAAGTCATGTAGAAGAAAAAGTAGGCTAGAAATAATTTTATGATCTAATTGAAATTTTGACGTTCGAGGGGACCACATTATGATTATATCATATACATACACACACAAAATCATCTCAAGATAGTTAAATGTGAGCTTAGAGGTAATTCAGACCTAACAGTATTCGGTCCCGGGCACTGCTTAAGTTGAATGTGGTCCTCTCGAGCGTAAAAATCTCAATTTGACCATGAAATTATTTCCAGTCCACCTTTTTTTCTACATGACTTTAAAGAGTGTACAAAATCTATTTTTTAAAAAAGAAAAAAAAATTTAAGTACTATAGTTTTTGTGAAAAAATCAATTTTAATTTTGATTTAAAAAAATCATTATGAAAAAAAAAATTGTTATGATATTCTTAAAGTACATGAAAAGAGTTTTTCAAATCACTAGAATAAAAGTCCAATCGGATAATGCGGCCCGACAACCCTTTCGTGCAGGACCGTGCCGAGTTCTATTTTATGGTAACAATTCTGTTACAACGCTTACTGGCTATATACCCGGAAATATTCGAGGATATCCGCAAGTAACAACATGCTTTTTTGGGGTTGCTGATAACGAATCTGCAGTAAAAATTTAGGAGAACAAAATAACAGATCCAATATGGCGGTCGAGTATGCTAAACAAATTTTGATGCTTTTAAAACTTTGGTATAAGAGTGTTTTCGAGGTCACTGATTACGAATCTAGTCAATAATTCAAAATTCAAAATGGCGGATCCACTATGGCGGACAAGTGTGCTACAAAAATTTGTAATTATGTTGAAACTTGGTATAAGAGGGTTTTCAAGATCGCTGATTACATATATGAAGTTAAAAATTCAAAATTTAACATTGCGTATCCAATATGACGGGCGAGGAAGCTAAAACAATTGTTGATGTTGTTAAAAGTTGGTGTAAAAGGGGTTTTGAGGTCGCTGTTGACGACATATACAAAGCCTAAGGGGCAGTTTCGAGCAGCTCGATTTTCTATTTTCTATTAAAGGACTACCCAAACTACACCAAACTACAGAACTTTTAAAGTTTTCTCTACGTATGTCTAATTTTTTATAGCGTTTTTTCGTTATTTTTCATTAGATTCCTTTGTTTATTCCTCTTCAATGGATAGTTAATATAATTGAACATTTATATAGTGGTCTTCTACTTATTTCTAGCAAACAATTCAATTTTTCAAAATTGAAATTGTTCAGTTTGAAAAATCTTGGTGTCCTTATGAACACAACGTTCACGTTCTTGCTCCGTAACTGACACAACTTGCACGTACGAAGCGTACTTTCGAACAGCAATTTAAAAGCTGGTATACAGATTCGGACTCTTTTCATTTAACGTTTTGACTTCAAACTATTACCCTAAATAACCCCACTACTTTAACTCTCTGAAACTGAAACTTCCTTTTTGCGGTTTTGGCCTGTTTTTTGGGATGTAGCACCACTGTGCATCGTCTTTATCGGAGACGTCCGAATCATTTAAGAGTACTATAAAATTGCTCCTTTCGAGGCAGTTGATTCTCTAGTAGTTTTTTCCAGCCTAAGCACTCATAGGGCAATGAACCTTTACGCGTAAGCAATTTAATTTTCTCTCATTAAATTAGAAAATTCGGACTGTGCAATTTCATACTCATCTAAGTAGGAAGCTTGTTTTTTTAGAGAGAAAGCCACAAATATGAAAGAGTCAATGAAACTTAATTTGACCTCACTTTCTTTTACATGTTTTGTAAAAGAAATATATATTCTTTGATTTATTGGGAGGATGTCAAATTTTTTTGCAAATAGTGGACAGAATTTACGGATTACAAAGTTTGCACACTTGAATTATGAAAGACTATAGGAGTAGTATGCATACTCATAATTTACGTTACAATCTTTTGAAGCTGATCCCCTGTACTTTACCTTCAGATGTGAATGAACGCGAACTGTTGTCTCACATGCATTTCAAGTAACATCCAATACTGAATATTTCATGATGTTGGAAAATATCAGTATTGGGATTATTATCTCGCAGTTCCTCAGCCGGCTTGAGCAAACATTCACAATGTGCATAGATTATAAAGGGCCCGGTAAGAAGAGAAGAATTCAAAAAAATTCAGAATCTGAATTCCCATTAATACGTGAATTTTCCTTCATCGAAAGTTCCACCAACGAGTAGAAAAAAAACAAAAACTATTCCTTTTAATCGACTTGGAAAAATGTAATGGAAGCGTATTGGAAGGAATTAAAAAGTGGAGAAATGTCAAAGAAAGAATAGAAAGGAATAGAATAATGTAACTTTTAAGGCGAAACTGTGAATTGAAATAAATGCATTTTTTTAAATAAATAAGTATTGTATTTGGGTAAAGTATGTGAACATTTTTTTATTAATCTATCGAACAGAAACATATTTTGACTGATTTCATATGAAATCTGTCTTGGAACACGCACTACTGCTGTGCAAATTTGCATGGATTGCACAGCCACACAAAAAAAAGTATACGGAGTCAAAAAAACGATCTATATAACATTGCAGTAATATTGGTCCAGCATAGTCGAAATCCAAATTTTTTTAATTTTCTGCTTACCATTTTTTTTGTTTGCCTTTGAATTTTTGGTCTAGGTTAAATTTTTGCAACTTGACTGCTAAACAACTGAAATCGTTTTTAGAGTTTAGCAGAGGAGAGAGGAAATGTTTATTGGTTAACTTACAAAAATTTAACCTAAACTATAAATTCAAAGTCAAATACAGAAAAAAGTGGTAAGCAGAAAACGGTGTAGATAAAGGATGAAAAGTTAAGACAATATAAAATATTATTATTAAAATCACTCCACCGTTATGGTAGACAAAAAAATTGAAATTTCCAAACTTATATTCCACAAAAATGAATAGAAACTATGCAAGTGCAGATATTTTGTAGACAGATTAGAAGGAATTAAAATAATCGAAAATGAAGCATGTCAGAATGAAATTAAAAATAACCATGACAAAAAAAATTGAAATTTCCAAACTTATGTTGCACACGGAGGAATAGAATCCATGTAAGCGCACACATTTTGTGGACGGATTAGAAAGAATTAAATTAATCGAAAATACAGCATGTAAGTATGGAATTAAAAATAACCATGAGAGGTGTGTCTACTGCTCGCATTAAGAGGAATTAAAAAAATGGAAAATATGTTCGCTTGCATGGAACACAACACAAGTGGCAATCGTTAAGGAAATAGAAAAGAATTGGTTTCGGAGATAAACCTATTCTTTCGTTGGGTACTTCTCACGATGGAAAATTAGCACATTCAAAAAAATTAAATAATGCTCACTCTTTCGTTTATATCTGAAAATATTAATTTTTCTCTATTCTTCTCTTCTTACCGAGGGGTCTTTCTCTTTCTTAATATGTATACCATTAAACCATTTCCCTTTCGGGGTAGGCGTGACACTACCCGATTCGGGTAGTGTTTCTAGGTTGATAACTTGTAGTAAATAACTACAAGTGTGGGCTCATCACAACCACGATGTGCCAACAGCACTCAGTTTTCTCGAATGGTCACCCATACAAGTGCTAACCGCGCCCAACGCTGCTTAACTTCAGTGATCTGACGAGAACTGGTTTTTTCAGCGTGGTATGGCTTTATGTCAATATAACTGTTAATAACTGTATAGCTGTATATAACTGTATATAACTGTGAATAAACAATATAATTGTTTAAATCTATGAATTATTACCGGGTTTTGGTAGATGAATTTTATAATAGTTCATTTTCTTGCGGTCTTCCTCATGGGCATAGAATTTTTCTGCACTCGTAAAACAGTGTTTAAACATCTAATAAAAATATGTTTTCTGTGTTGTTCTTTGAATAATTGCTTACCAAAGAGATTTTTTTTTATTTTGAAACAAAATGATTTTTAATACGTTGTGTGCAAATTTTATGTCTTATGGAGTTTAACACTTAAAACGCATACTTTTTTTACTTCTTCGATTCCGTTCAAGAAATTATAAGTCAATTTATTTAACCTTTAAGAAACTTGTTCTTTTCTCAGTAAAAATGCATTTTGCCTTTTAATACATCAACAAAGTTATACAAAAAAATTTGAGACATCCCGAAAGTTGCATAAAATTGCAATATTTGTAGACTCGTAGCGAGCCTTAGATATGATTGCTTAACATAAAAAATTCAAGAAGCATTTTTGAGGATATTGAGAACAGATTCATAAAAAAATGTTAATTATTTTTTAATTTATTGTTTTGAAACAATTACAAAAATGAGTGAAAAATAAAAATCTCAGCCCAACTGCAGCTTCACTCGCAAACTGCAGAATTTATGGCAGCTAAATTAAACTCAAAGTAACTTATTGTTAGATGGTTAGGACCTTCAGATGCAAACTCGACATAAAGCCACCTGCTACAGGCCCAAACCTGTAGCCCAGTACATTTCCCAAACTTTTTTGGCACTTTCTGGAGAGGCAATGCATTTTGTCACAATACCTGAACCCTAGGGGGACACTTGACTTCCATGTGTTGAATAGCAGATTATTATTAACACTAAAACTGTCGTCTGTGTTAAACCTTAGGGCTCGCTTGCAAATTTTCTATAATAATTCGTACCTCAAGAGAAAACTTCAAAATACTATACGACGTACTGAAACGCATTTTGTATCGAAATAAAAAAATATGTATTTATTTGTTTTCGCGAGAGAACGATTCGGCGACTGCGCGGGGCGAAAATTCCAAAATGTATATTTTGGTGCCACCCTAATATACATTGATGGAGATGATGTTTCATTTTCCGAATTTCAATTTATCTATTCAAGCTGCAGGAAACTCTATGCTATTAAAATTCAAGTCATTTTCATACTCTGTATACTCAGATGTACCTGGAAAAAATTTGTTCTTGGCGTATTTTAGAAAAATTCGCTGACCGATCAATAACTTTTCGGTAAACCAGCTCGAACTGCTTAAAAACAATTACCGAACTGATAATAAATATAAAAAGTTGGTGCAGTAAAAGCTAAAAATTATAATTACGAATGGGCTTAAGAGAATTATAGGACAGTACGATATTTTCGCCAACAAAGTTCAAGACAATTCATACTTCTTTTTAATGAATTTTTATTACTCTTCGACGGAAAAGTTTTGGTTCCCTCTTGCTAAGAATGCCCGAACTTTAAAATGATTGGAAATACGCAATCGTGGTAGCGCACCACACAGTTGCGATAGTGTTTTCCAATGTTTGGCGTCCTGGCAATCGGCAAGAAACTCGTCGTTAGCTGGGTTCATTATTTATTATCTTTATTAGGTATTCATATAGAATTCAAGTGGTTCGATGATCAGTTTAACGCTCTCAGTAATTGCTTCTAGACCACTTGCTGAAGCCCAGTATGTCCACCACTGATCGCGTTAAAGTTTCCTTAGGTTCCATGTAGTAAGCCTTAAGGGTTTGTTTCCTGAGCATAGCTAATGCCGGACACTGGCATGAGACATGCAGAAATGTTTTATCATACCTGTCCCATTGCCTGTACTCTGTCGTGGGCTTGTACCTGATTTTGTGCACATAATAGTTCAGGTGGTTGTGCCATGTGAGCATCTGAACCACTGTCCTTATGGATCTCTTGGGAAATCCCAGGATTTCCCTGACTTTGTTCATCCTGTACGTATATCCCAGGATAGCTCTCGACTGACGACAACCCTTGGTTTGTTCCCAGTATTTCCAGTGCTTCATCCGGACCGGGTTTTGATGGCCATCCTGAAGCAGCAAGGCGATACTCCCAGTACCGGTTCCGGTTCTATGAATTCATTTTCTTTGCCACTTTTTGCCAACTGGTCCGCTTTTTCGTTTCCCCTGACCCCTATGTTTCCCAACTGCAGTTAATGTCGCTTGGCTGTCCGAGCAGATTGTAATCTGCCTACCAGCAGCGTTTTCTTCTATTAATTTCTCAGCATAGCGAGGGACGGCCTGGACTTCCGCCTGAAATACGATGGCATGCCGCGCAAGTGGGATCCCTATCCCCCTTCTATTCGTGCTGTCATAGATTCCTGCTCCTCACCCTCCCACTCCTTTAGAGACGTGTGTGTACCAGATTTCCTCCTGAAGGAGCGGGTTACCATTTGCTTTCTACACGTCCCTGCTTGGGATGCAGACGCGGAAAGTCTTGGTGAAGTTAAAGCGTTTTATGGTTTTATCTTGCCTCATTTTAGTCCCCCGGTCTATCTATTTTCTCTTGCCAGGTAGCCTATCGCGTGAGCCACCCTGGCAAATATCGCAACGTGTAGGCGTTCTTCACAGCGCATGAATCTTATCGCCGCTGTGGGCGTAGTCCTCATTGCACCCGTCACGCCCCTTAACGCTAGCGTTTGTAATCGACGCAGCCTGCCCTGCATCGTTTTAAGTTTCACCCGTGGCCATCAGACCACGGCCGCATATAGGTGCCTTGGTTTAAGCCGTTTAAGGACAGCGTAGTAGAGCCATGCAAGCATTTTAGACCCTAGACCACACGTCAAACCAAAGGCTCATCTGCACATCCAAAATGTAATGACGAACTTCCTGCATTGGGTCTCAAGATGCTTTGGTCAGTTCATTTTTTTAATGGTAGCTTCTGACTACGGAATGCAGTGACGTCAATTTTCCGAGAGCCCTTAGCTGTCGCACGAGAACTCTACGATGCACAGAGCCAACCTCGTAAAACTCATCAACGTTTCCAGATAAGCTCCCCTGACTAGGATTACAAAGTCATGTGCGTATTCCTGGATATTTCTTATAGAAATATCTTATATCTTAAAAGGTATCTTAAGAAGGTATCTTATATCCTAGAAGGTATATATAATTTTAAGAGGTATCCCTTCATTATTTAGCCTACAAAGGAGGCCATCAACTACAATGCTCAACAGCAGGGGTGACAGGATACCCCCCTGTGAGCATCTATGTGGCGCTATTTCCCTGACAAGGCCTTCGCCCCATTTGGCTTCGAGTCGCCTCCGACGTAGCATGCTTCGTATTTCTGAAGGCACCCTTTATGTTCAAGAAGGTGCCCACAGCCCTCTTCCAGCTGCTGCTCCAATTTTGCCACGGCTGCATGAAGCGCATTTTCTAAAGAGCAGCCTGGCTAAAAGACGTGCTACTTTATATGCAGCGGGGTGGCTGAAAGCACCTTATCCCTGCTGTATCTGTCGACCAGCTTCTCTAGCGTCTTCAGAATAAAGGACGTCAAACTGATTGGCCGAAAATCTTTAGCAGCAGTATAGCCCTCCTTCCCAGGTTCGGGAATAAGGGCCAATCTGCCATCCTGAAATCTGCACGAGTTTTATGGCAATGCTTGCCCTAAAAGATTCTAGAATCACGCATTGTCAACTGAATGATTTCATGATTGAAAAACTTAACAATTGAACTTAACATTTAGAAAAAAGTTGAAATCCAATTTATTTTAAATTGCATTATATCACGTGATATGAAATTTATGAATATTTAAAACTCGATGATTTGATATTTTTCTATAATATTGACAAATTCACTGCCTTAAACATGGACTAAATTATCAGAATTTCAATAATTTTCATAATGACATTGGATATATTTTAGTTAAGTACATAAAATATGCCAATTGTTAGAAAATGAAAATCATAACCATAAATGATTGATAAAGATATTAATTGCGAATAATAATTTTCCTCGCATTTTATTCGTATCGAAGATTAAAGTCCCATGCTCATAATTCAGTTCACCACAGTAGAAAAATATCTTGCTGCCGTCTCGGGGAGCCGTGTTCGATTCCAGTCTGATTCTTCTATGACCACATTTTTGCATTTTCAGCTCTTACAGTATGATGCAATGACTAATCCTGTGTTTAAAAATATGTATTTCTTTTTCAATGTGTGCAATTATAATTAAAAAGGGAGGCCGGCAAATGTCAATTTTCGTTTCGGTTCATAATTTTTGTAATGGAAGCTCATTACTTGAGTATTAAATTTCCAATTCCGTAATATGCAAAATTTCGCCGTTTTCGAGAAAATTATCTTTGAAATATCCGCTACAAGCCACACAGAGTTTGGCAAAATATTTTTTAATCGGCTGGTAGCTCAGGCAATAGCGCTTTGGCTTTATAGTCGAAAAGTTGCGTCTTCGAGTCTCACTGCCTATACATTTTATAATATTTTTTATTAATTCAAATGTTTATAAGTATAATTTGTTTCAATAATCTTTTGAAATTATGGTAATAATAATTTGTATAATCCCTTCTTCCATGGAAAAACTTATTTTTTTCATCTTTAACATGTTTTCAGCAAACAAATTGTAATAATATTGACTTCTTTGAGAAAGAAAATTAATACGCCTTGGGCACCATAACTTCAAATTAACTTCATCAACTCTAAATATTCTGGGCGGCAGATCTTTCTTGGGTCAAAAACTACAAAATCACGGCAAACGAGCGAAACCTCTAAAAGCATCTCAAAACTAGAATTCCAATTTTCAAAGTCTAAACACCACATACCAAATAAATGCCATCATTGGGTTTACGAGGTACCGGGATAAGGAATCAAATTAAACTACAACTAACTCCGATCACAAGTGGAAAAATTAGGTAGAAGGCGTGGTTTCGTATTGATAGGAGTTTCTTACTCGTGAATGGTAACACAGCGAATCGATAATGTATATATATGTATATATATTCGGTTTCGGTTTCGATTCCTTTGGAATAGAACCGAAGGGCCTATGACAAAGCCACCGAACGCGTCCTCGGGTTGCGGATAGAGGGTTCCTGTACCAAGGGTTTCTGCTGAATATGGTTACAATAATTAATAAGCAGTCGCGGACAATTGTCGAGGGATGGTCCCGAAGGAATAACTCCTAAGCGGACGCGTAACAACCGTGCCGAAAGCTGAATGGCACCTGGGTTAGGTGTCTCAAACGGTGACTCTAGGATACCGGGCGACCTCTCAGAGTATGCAGCCTTATCCTTGCACGCGGGGCTCTACAAGGACGGACTAACCCTTTCCCTAGCTGCTCGTCGGAACAACAATGAAACCAGCAAAACACCAAAATGTTGTAGATGCGGTTCAAGACAATCGAACGCGCAGAGCACCCGACAATGGGTCGGCAAACAATGCCGATCAGCCTAGAGTTCGGGGTGCTGAAAATAATTTAGATGGAAACACGACGACGAACCGGCGAAACGCCCACATTGAGTGGACGGATCGACTCAGGGATGACGTGCTAGACTGCTACGATGCCAGCATTATCCCTGTTCGCGGAGGCTTTATGGCGCGTATGCACACTCTGTGGTGCCAGAAACACCCAGAGCTTCAGCACGTTTCGCATCAGTCTTTGCGAAATCAAGCCGACTACCTCCGGAAAAATGGATATGTACGCGGAGCGCTTCCCCAACCGCTGCTTTATGAAGCTGCAGACGAAGATCAGGAAGCGGCATTGAGACCAACCGCAGAAAGCAGGCACCTTCTGAGAGATGATCGCAATTTCATTACTAGAAGGAACATTAACATGCAAGTTCCTCCTAAGCCCCAAGATCTGGCTGAAATGGATGCCTTCCTTCGTGGAGATATCTCGCAAGAGTCCGACCTCTGGACCATCAATTGCTCAGTTTATGGTGCTGCGAGAACTTTAGCTGATTCAAATCGAAGGCTGAAACCAACGATGGATCAAAAGACCAAAAGACGCTTGCATCAACTGAACAAGAAGATTGGATGGGCAAGACAGAATGCGTCCCGTGTTCAATGTGTGATTGACTACATAACATCTGGTAGACCGTTTACGGAAAAGGTTCGAAAGTTCGCCCAAGAACTAAGGATCTTGAATCACACACTAAACAAGTCGAAGCTACTGACAATCAAGCAGCATATTGTTGACAAAATACGGCTGTTATCTGACGCAAGGAGGAGAATACAGAAGAGGCAGAGATGGATCAGGGAGAATCAACAGTTTCTCGCTGACCCATCGCGCCTCTTCAGCGATCTACCTGTTTCTGTAAAAAATCCACCCAAGCCCAAGGAGGTAGAGACTTTTTGGAGAGAGGTGTACAAGATCCCGAAAACACTAGAGTTGAATGAAGATACTGAAAATATCATCCGCTTCAAGGAGTTTTGCGACAACCTCATAAAATCTAAGGAGGAATGTCCATCAATCACTGCCGAAGAGGTGAAAAAAGCACTTAGAGGCACGAAGAACTTTTCCGCTGCTGGACCAGATTGTATCAAGAACTTTTGGTGGAAGAAGTTTACTTTTACACACCAACATTTGGCCCGCATATTCACCTCATATTTAAAGTCGGAGACGCCCATTCCGCAGTGGCTGGTGTTAGGACGCACTATACTCCTTCCAAAAAAAGGCAACTTGTCCAACCCAGAGAATTACAGGCCAATAACTTGTTTGAACACGCTGTATAAGATCTTTACAGCTGTCCTCAACAACAGGATTGTTCGACGAATTGAGCCTGTATGGCGAGAGATGTACGAACAACGTGGCTCGAAAAAAGGTGTGGATTGACTACCGGAAAGCTTTCGATTCAACCTCTCATAGACTTATCAGCTGTCTGTTGGAAAGCTTGAAGGTACATCCACACATAGTGAGATGCATAGAGAGATTGATGCCTCTTTGGAAAACTAGATTTACTATCTCATCTAGAAATTATCGTGTGACAACGAACAACGTCACCTTCCAGAGAGGCGTCTTTCAAGGTGATACCAGGAGCCCTTTGCTTTTTTGCATCACACTTTTGCCTCTATCTCTCGCACTACGAAATTCTCCTGGATACCTCTGTGGCAACACTAATCAGCGCGAGCATAAGGTCACTCATGTATTTTATATGGATGACCTGAAGATCTATACCTCTGGTAGAAGCAAACTTCAAACTGCTATAAATATTGTCAAGAACTACACAGGAGAGATTGGGATGGACTTTGGCTTGGACAAGTGTGCCAAAATTTATCTGAAGAAAGGAAAGATTACTGGCGTTCCCAAGGACCCTGAGCTTGTGGATATAAGTGTTATCAGACATCTTAATACTGGAGAGACCTATACATACCTGGGCGTGCCTCAAAACCGCATTCAGGACGTAACATCAGTGAAGAAGTCTCTCCGAAGCAGATACAAGCATCTTCTTCGACAGATTTGGTCTTCCAATCTGTCGGCGTTGAACAAAGTATCTGCGACTAACATGCTTGCCGTCCCGGTTCTACTCTACTCGTTTGGGGTAGTTCAATGGACGAAGAACGAGCTTAAGGCCCTTGATGTCATTACACGTAAGGTCATGCATATGCATAAAAGCTTGCATATCAATTCGTCAGTTCCGCGATTATATATGTCACGCCGTCAAGGTGGACGCGGACTTCTGAATCTCCAGTGTCTTCATAACCGGATTGTTCTAAGTACAGCTTACATCGTTGCGAATGGCAGAGATCCTCTCCTAAAGATGGTCAGGAACCACGAGATGATTGGCGAAGGATCGTTCCTTTACAAAGCCGCGGAGCAAGCGGCCGAGACCCTTGGCCTGAATTTTTACATCAGAAGTGAGGAAAGTGCATTACTTCATCTAGATGCTTCACTTCTAAAAACCAAAGTGAAGAAAGCAGAGGTTGCAAATTTTCACCAAGAGCTACTTGACAAGAAAATGCACGGAAACTTTCACAGAAATGTAGAAAAACAGTCCTTGTCGAAGGAGCAAACTTTTGCTTTCCTCAAATCATCAGGGCTTAATTCAGGTACAGAGGGTTTTATTTTCGCATGCCAGGACGGTGTCATTTCCACCTTAGCATACCGTGAGCGCATTTTATGTCAAGAAGTTCCCAGTGATAGGTGCAGAGCGTGTCATGCACACACTGAGTACCTAGAACACATACTATCAGGGTGTCCGACCCACGCGGGAACGACGTATATCTATAGACATAATGCGGCCCTAAGAGTGCTTTATTACCATCTTTGTCGCTCTTACGGTGTTGGCCGCGACCCTGCCCTGCCGAACGCTCCAAAAGAGATAGAGTCGATTGTCCGAAACGAGAAGTGCCAAATTTTCTGGAACTACGATTTTCGGGCAGCAGTCTCCGTTGCGCACTCGAGGCCTGACATTGTTCTCCAAGACTTCGAGAAACGAACTATATTCGTGATCGAATTCTCGGCTCCGTCCGAATGCAACATCACTGCAAAGGAGAAAGAAAAAGAGGAGAGGTATCAAGACCTTAAAAGAGAGCTACAACGACTGTACCCAAAATATTCGGTACAAGTAATTGTCCTTGTGATAGGTGCTCTCGGAGGTGCGAAACTATCACTGGTTCGTAACCTTAAAGCAATACCCGCGTGCCAAAAATATGCCAAGGCACTTGCGAGATGGATGCAGAAAGCTGTCATCCTTGGGTCGCTTCGTGTCCTCAAGAGACACGAGGGTTTCGCCGGCCTGTCGTTGTGATTTTGTCGTTGCCTATGACCACCCATCTCACGGTTGTGAGACGTGGCCATAGGTGTGATTTACCGCGGTGCTACTGGGGGCTATTGACATTTTGTCGGATGGCAGTTGCTCTTAGTGGGACCCTGCGGTGGTTGCTTAACTTTTTTTTCAAATTATATATACATATATATATATATATATATATATATATATTATTTTCGGTTTCGATTCCTTTAAAATCAAACCGAAAAGCTACAGAACGCGTCCTCGGGTTGCGGATAGACGACCCCTGTACCAAGGGTTTCTGCTGAATATGGTTACAATAATTAATAAGTAGTCGCAGGCAATTGTCCAGGGATGCTCGCGAATGAATAAACCCTGAGCAGAGGCGTAACCATCGTGTCGAAAGCTGAATGGCACCTGGGTGAAGTGTCTCGAGCGGTGACTCTGGGATATCAGGCGACTTGTCAAGAGTATGCAGCCTTATCCTTGCATGCGGGGCTCTACAAGGACGGACGAACCCTTTCCCTGGCCGCTCGCGGTAACAACAATGACACCACCAAACCACCAAAAGGAAGTAGATGCGGTTCAAAACGATCGAACGTGCAGAGAACCTGACAATGGGTCGGCAAGCAGTGCCGATCACCCTAGAGTTAGGAGTGGTTATAATAATTTAGATGAAAACACGACGACGAACCACCGAAACACCTACATTGAGTGGAGGAGTCATTTCGAAGATGACTTGCCAGACTGCTATGATGCCAGCATTATCCCTATTCCAGAAGGCTTTATGGCGCGTATGGACACTCTCTCGTGTCAGAAACACCCAGAGCTTTAGCACGTTGCGATTCAGCCATTACGAGATTAACGTGCCTGTTTCTTGAAAAATGGATATGTACGCGAAGCGCTTCCCCAACCGCTACTTGAGCAAGCTGTAGACGAAGATAAAGAAGCAACCTTAATACCAACTGCGGAAAGCAGGCACCTTCTGAGAGATCATCGCGATTTCAAGACAAGGAGGAACATTGACATGCAGTTTCCTCCTACACAGAAAAAATGTATCCGTAAAAACGTCACGAACTTGTAGCTAGGTCTCGGATACGAGATAAAAAAATGAAATATTACATCCTTATTTCTATGAGAAATGTATGGATAAATTTCGAAGTTTTTTAAGAACAGTTCAAATTTCCTACGAACAGTTCCTGAAAATTTCAGGCTGAAATATAAAGAGGAAAAATTTTATTTGTGCGATTTAATTTATATTAATTCATAAATTCGCAACTCAGAGGATTCGAACCCTCAAAAACTCCTGACTCACCAGTTTCTAAACATAAACCAGGAGTGCGTAAACACACGCAGCTATCGAGGCCAAAGAAAATAGGTATTATAAAACTTGTAGCCACTCATCCGACGAACTCGAAGCACACATACGAGCGTACGCACGCACCGCGCGTTTGGGCGAGCGTGCGTGCGGGCCACGTACAGGCGAACCTACTTTCCAGTTCCCAGATTTGCTGGGAAAGCTCGTGAGTGCTCTGAGAATCTTTTCCTAATCAATTGTAATATTTTTGTAATTATTCTTTTTCAAAGTTCACTCCCTCACTCCCTCGTGAGGATATATCCGTAGAGAAAGATATATAGTTTATCTAAAAGATTTTTCATTTGTACACATTGAGAAACTTTTATTTTATATCTGAAATATAACCTAACCTTTTAATAACTCATGTACAAAAACAGAAGTTTTTAAGTTGAGTATAACAAAATTTAAGTACATTCCTGTCTTTTAACCAGTAAAATATATTACAGATATTCACCTTTTATCGATTCTCACTCAAATTAGCTCCGCAACCTACCCCTTTTTAAAAAAAATGCATTTTGCGATAGGTACATCGACTTCCTAAAAATAGGAATTCACACTTAAAAGCTAGGAATCGCTGAAAATTCAAAAATCATGTTGGCACACGTGAGCGTAAAAGGTGCCTCGTTAGGGATTGTGTGAAAATACAAATTGATCTAATTAATTTCGTAAATTGGTGCTCTAAAAATCACTTAAGTATAAACATAGATAAATGTAAAGTAATTAGCTTCTGTCGACAAACTGAATCAATCATATTTGTTTATAAAATTATTGATATTAGCTTACAGAGAGTAGACTCAACGTTAGACCTGGGTGTAATTTGTGACTATAGACTACCATTTGATGAACAAATCAGAAATTTGCTTAATTCTGCAAAACGTGTCTTAGGATTTATAATTCGCACAAGCAAACCGTTTAAAAATATTGACACAATTCAACTATTGTTCAATGCATTAGTATGATTGAAGATGGAATACGCCTCAATAATCTGGTCACCCTATTATGCTAATTCTATAGGAGCACTTGAAGGCATTCAGAAGAAATTTCTGAAATTCATGGTGTGGAAGGCGAAGGGGAGATACCCTGAGCGGGGATCGGAGCACACTGGCCTCTTAAAAAAATATGCAAGGTTGTTCTTTGGAAAATAGAAGAATCTATGCTATAATCTGCTTTTTAATTGAAGCAGTAAGAGGTCAGATAGTGTGCCCATCGTTGCTGAGGAGTCTAACAATCCGTGTTCCTCAATACGAATCCAGATCACGAGACCTGTTATATCTACCGAAGTCTGATTCGAACCTCACTCTAACATCAACAATGTTCAAAATGTGTAATAGTGTTAACTACTTTAATGCCAGACAGAATATCGACATCTTTAACAATCCACTGCCTGTTCTCTTAGAAGCTGTACCGGACCACATACACAATTTGTAAAACTTGCAAAAGTTTAAATATCTCAAACCTCATGTAAAAACTATATATATATGAAAGTATTAACCCTTTTATTGGTACTTTGTACTGTTGGCTTTCAATAAAGTATATCAAATCAAATTATTATTTAAATACAGCTGCTTAAAGTATACATTTTTGATTACTTAATTAATTAATTAATTTATTAATTGCTCAGTCATTCGCAAACGACAAGAGCGAAGGGACAAAGCAGCCAGTGCGCGGGCACTCACGCGCGGATATTGCGTAATATTAGGAAATATTTCATACAGCCCTCACTGCTCATGTTTGAAGGCCTCCGGTTGAGAGGACCAAGGTTAGTGAGAGCAATCCCCGAAACCGGACTTCAATCGGAAGCTGAGTGCAATACAACAATCTTGTGATATTAAAGTTATCAATATAATTTCTATTATCCATTTTCCTTCCTAACGTTTTCCTTCAAACCTAACTTCTCCAGAATCACTCATATCTATTACATAAAGAATGTGTCATGATATAAACTGACATTTTACGCATATTCTATGTTCACAAAAATTTTAATATATTTTGTTCATGCAAATTATACTTTTTTTCAGCCATTGAAATAAATATAGATTAAAATCCTCAATTCAAATTAAATTTTTACTTATTAATGCTTAGATTTAAATCCCTCGCCGTTTTAAATTTAATTAAAATGAAATTTACAAATATTGAGGTTAGATTAATAATACCCAGAATTTTCATTTTAAATTGAATAAAAATAAACTCAATAGGCCCAATTATCAGTCAATATTGTTTTTTAGGCACAAATTTTACTTTCTGAGGTGAAAAATAATGTTATGATGTTTACGTATAATTGCCAACAGCGATAACACGTTGAAAACACCGGTTCTCGTATGATCACTGAAGTTAAGCATTGTTGAGCGCGGTTAATACTTGGATGAGTGACCGTACAGGAATACTGCTTGCTGTTGGCCCGTCGTGGGTGTGGTGGGCCCACATTGGTAGTAAATATCCACCTAGAAACACTACCCGAATCGGGTAGTGAGGCAATGAATTTTCGAGTTCAAACTGCGAATCAATTTTTAAATTTTTTATTTACGTATAATTAGTTCCATCTAGCCACTGAATCCGTCTCACTGTGCGTCACGGTGTTGCTACCTTCACTATGGGTATAGGATCGTGTAACTTAGCAATGGAATTTCAAAGTAGATTTCTAAGTTCGGTAAGGTAGAGTCCTGATATCTCGACTGATTCTCGATCCTTGTCAGGGACTTAATGACTGAGGCAATACTGACTGTCAGTAACTTAGCATCGAACAGTTGACCTTATTTTGAAAATATTTGATAAATCTGGTCGTCTTAAATTTTTACTTTTACGAAATTTGTACTTTCGTATGAGCAAAAAAAATTTACGAAAAACTATAACAATTTTCTCAATGCCAAAAAAGTAAATGTAATTTTACAAAATGAAAACTACAGCCTACCTGACTTTAAATAGATTTTAGTTCTGCATTCATATAATAAATAACAGTTTTATCCCTTAAACTCGTAGGTTGTATCCCTCCAAGTATCTTGCTATTGCTTATCATCAATAATAAATGTAAACAGGCGGAAACCGCAGTCCTCTTGTGTGTCAGCATAATAATATGTGGCGCAATTTTTGTTGGACATCTTTGTAATCACAATGATTTAGCACCAAATTATGCTGGAATCTTAATGGGAATCACAAATACTCCTGGCACCATTTCAGCTTTTATACTTCCGGCATTGGTCGGGGCTTTAGTACGTGAACAGGTAAACAATAACTTATTCATAATAATAAAATTTCCCTACGATCCTATTTTAATTTAAATAAATGGTTTCAGCATACTTATAGAAAGTGGGAATACGTATTTTGGATCAACATTGCGGCCCAGCTTTTGGCGTTTCTAATTTTCATTATATTCGGATCTGCTAAAATACAGGACTGGAATTATCCTGACGGCCGGCGACCAGGCGATTCCCAAGCACCCACGTCGAAAGCTACAGCATCTAGACAAGAATAGAGATTTTTTAGTGAAATTCATATTTAATCTATGACAATGGAATCCAATAAAAGTGTTTAGAATTTGAATACAAATTCAAGTAAAAATTACCATTTCTACTGGTACGTACACACTTTGAGTAGTAAATGAAAACAAAAAATAGTCGAAATTAAGAAAGAAATCGGCCTGCTGCGCGGGCACATTCTTATCGGGCGCTTCGCAAAGAGTTTAAGCGCCCCTAGGGTAAGCGGTAAAAGGAACACAAATTTAAACCTCAAGCTTCGCGCTAAGGGATAGGCTGCAAACCAGTTCGGAATGGGCGGTTTCACTCAGTCTACGCCTCGGATGAAGGGCGCCGCGTTTGCCCCTCCCAGCAGCTTCCCTTCAACGATGGAGTGCTCTAATGTGACGAGCGGGGTTTTCAGCCCGGTCATAACACGGCCGTCCCCAAATTATTCCAGGGGACAAGCCCCATTGGGAGAGCACTCATTGGGCGCGATGAGCGGCCACCCAGCCAGATCTACGATTAATGATCCGAACGAAATTCCGAACGGGAGCATTCCCCTGGTGCCTGCGACGTCGCATCCTGGTCAACGGTGGGCCGACCCTACGTCATTTACGGATCGGGTCACGGTTCCTCATTCGAGGATGACTCGGGGTCCAACTAAGACATTGGACTCCGTAGGCAAGAAATGGGGAATTGTCTTCACCGGTGATGGTGTTGCTCATTTCAATTCCATTCATCTTGGATGGATTAGCCCTCCAATGGTTCCGCCAGAATTATACTGGAAGAACAAATGGATCGTGTTTATCAAAACATGAAGCCAGAATTGCGTCGGGCAATTCGTCGTTTTGAATTTAACGATTATAACGGGCTGATGCGACTGGCGCGAGAAATGGAACGAACCTTCGTTCCCGATCATGAAATACGCCTGCCCCCAGTCCAGCGGAATCACTTTTCCCAGAATTAGCTTACACTAAGCGAACTAAAGCAGCATGGGAGGACAAAATCAGAGTCGGAGTACCATCAGGAGGCTCCAATTCACAAATTGAATCACTGGCAACGTTATTGGTGGAACTAATGACCAAACTGGATCGCAAAAAGCCGTCACCGGACAAGCCTAGGAGCTCTGTCCCCGGGGGTGGTAAGAACCAGAAAACGAGCCCCGAATCATCGGGATCTCCATCAACTGATCGAACGCAACAAACCACGTCGGCAACTAAGCCGACCCGAAATCAGGAAACGGTTCCGAAGCCGAAAATTGAGCCTAAAGCTCCACCTCCCTGCTTTATCTGTGCGAGTAATGATCACAAATGGAGGGCATGTCCAGATACTTGGGTGAAATTCTGTCACAATTGTGGCAAGCATGATCGGGTCAAGCGGGATTGTGATTCCGATTATTGCAGGGATAACCGCTAAGGGAAGGCAGACGTAGGGTCGATGCTGTTCCTGTGTTTCCCAAGCAGACCCTAACCACTAAACAGAAAAACTGGAAACCGAATGTAACTACATTCGATCCAATCAATTCTCTGGAAATAACTCGGGAGAGTCGTTATGTGCTCCCACATAATTTAACGGGCGAAACGAGCATCACGGCTCAGGTTCACTCGAATCAGGAAAAGTCTAAACCATCAGAGGCCCTGGGAGGTAGGCCACCTCCAGACTCTGTTTCGATCTTCATTTCACTCGAGAATCATGGAGAAAATTTCCACGACTCTCCATTCAACAGGATCAACCGTTCCACGTCCGAGCCGTCCGTAAATTCCGGACCTCGGGAACCACACAATGGGGTGGGCACGGGAGATCATCAAGTAAGAAAACCCGAAGTCGATTTCATCTTCGGAATCGGTACCTCGTCGCGACCCTATATAAATATTGAAATAGGTGGCACCAAGTTCCACTCACTAATCGACACTGGCTCGTCTAGAACATATATCGGTTCGACGGGATTAAATATCATCAATGAGCGTGGGTATGAAGAAGATTATTCAAAATCAGGTGCAGCCATGATGGCGAATGGTACCATTGAAACCATCATTGCCGAAGCCTGTCTGCCAATTACCTTTCCAGGAACTGCACAGATCATTGAGATCAAAATCATACCGAGCCTGACCGATACTTGTGTTCTCGGCATGGACTTTGCAGAGACGTTCGGGATCGTGATGCACCTGAGAGATCGGCAACTGTGGCTGGCTGACGAGCCAATCATTAAATTTGCGTTTGATCTTACGGGTGAGAGCGGCCCAGAAGCGTGTAAGGGAATAGCATTGCTGGAGAACACGGAGAAAGTAAGGTTGGAAGAATTTCTAAAGGAGATAAAACCTCCGGTACCGGACAAATTGCCAGCAGCGAATCTCGTCGAGCACGTGATCGACACGCGCGGACACAAACCGATCCGACAAAAGAATCACCGGATGTCACCAAAGGTATGCGGCATTTTGATCGAGAAAGTTAATGATCTTATCAGACAGGATTTAATAGAACCATCGGATAGCGAATGGTGCAATCCGGCTGTAATTGCTCGAAAATCGGACGGAGATTATCGCTTATGCATCGACTTCCGTAAGGTAAACGAAGTCTCGAAAAAAGATGCTTATCCGATTCCATTTGTGACGGAAATATTGGAAAGGGTCTATACCAATATAAGCAAATGCCGTTTGGTCTGACAGGAGCTCCCGCTACGTTCCAGCGGTTGATGGACAAGGTGATCACCCCTGAAATGAGACCACACGTGTTTTCTTACTTAGACGATGTAATCGTCGTCTCAGCAACGTTCGAGAACCACTTGTATTGGCTCGAGAAAACAATCAATCGGTTAACCGAAGCCGGGCTCACTCTGAGTCCCGACAAATGTAAGTTCTGTCAGTCGGAGGCAAAATATTTGGGGTTTAAGGTGAATAGGGAGGGGCTCATTATAGATGACGATAAAGTCAGCCCGATCCTGGAATACCCTCGCCCCAAGAACCTCAAACAGGTTCGTCGGTTCGTCGGAGCGACCTCTTGTTACCAGAAGTTTATCAAAGACTACGCGAAGATTTGCGAACCTCTCACTCGTCTCACTAAGCAAAACGTAAGGTTCTTGTGGGGCGAAGAGCAAGAGACGGCCTTTCAAACATTGGAGACCTCCTTAACCACGTCGCCGGTACTGGCGTACCCGGATTTCAACATTCCATTTTGCATCCAAACGGATGCGAGTGGGTTTGGCCTGGGTGCCGTCGTCACCCAGATTCAAAAGGGCCACGAGCGCGTAATAACTTATGCCAGCCGTGTACTTTCTGCGGCAGAACGAAATTATTCGACCACCGAGCAGGAATGCTTGGCCGTCGTTTGGGTCATTAGGAAGTTCCGATACTACCTAGAGGGCTACCACTTTACGGTGATCACTGATCACAGCAGCCTGAAGTGGTTGTACAACCTGAGAAACCCAGCCGGTCGGCTGGCTCGCTGGGCTCTGGACCTCTTGGAATACAATTTCGACATCATCCACAGGAAGGGGGCGATGCACCACGTGGCCGATGCCCTTTCCCGGATGTTCGAGTCAACCCACGGAAAGGAGGCAGATCAAATAGCAGTCATCGGACCGTTGAGGGATGAATGGTTTGTGCAGCGGAGAGCAGCTGTGATCGAAACTCCACTGTTGGAGGATCTTAACGATGACCAAGATTCTTGGAAATTGGTGATTCCCAAGGATAATCAACGGGAAGTATTGGAGCAAGTCCACGAGACCCCGGAGGCGGGTCACCTGTGCATTGAAAAAACGTACAATCGCGCGGTGATTCGTTATTTCTGGCCCGGAATATTCAAGGACGTCTCAGCATTCGTACGAAAATGCCAGACGTGTCAATTAAACAAACCAGAACAGGCACAGCCTGGAGGATTAATGACTAGGCGTGTGGTCCAAGAACCCTGGACAGTGGTGGCAATGGACGTTATGGGCCCGTTTCCTCGAAGTAAGCGTGGGTACGAATATCTGATAGTATTCCAGGACTTATTCTCCAAGTGTATCGAGTTGGCACCACTAAAGGCTGCCAATTCAGAAACCATAATTGGAGCCTTCCTGGAATTCGTCGTGACACGCTGGGGAACTCCACAGGTTCTGCACTCAGACAGTGGGACGGAGTTTAATAATAAGGCCGTAAAAGAATTGGCCGGCGCATTCGGTATCCACCGGTCATTCAATCCGTTATACCATCCACAGGCGAATCCGGTGGAACGGACCAATCGGGTATTGAAAACCATGATCAAGTCCTTTATTGTGCAGGATCATCGAAACTGGGATAGGCATCTGAATGATTTCAGATTCGCCTATAACACTTCACTTCACAGTACCAACAGGGTAACTCCGGCCTTCTTAAATATGGGTCGGGAGCCCCAGCCGCGAAATTTATTCCGCCGTCTTGAGGAGGGGGAGGTCGAGTTGCCAGCCGCAGACCTTGTCGGCTGGACATCTCGTATGTCAAAAATGACCCATTTAAGGGATCTGATCACTCGATATCAGGACCAGGCGTTTGTTAGGCAGGCCAAGTATTATGACCGTTCCCACCGCGGCCAACAGTTCAAGGTCGGCGACCTGGTGAAAAAGCCGAACCACGTACTCTCTAGAGCGAGGGATAACGTGGCTGAGAAACTAGCACCCAAGTTTTTGGGTCCCTTCACAGTGGTAGAGGTGATCTCACCATACGTTTACAAGCTCGCGTCACCGGAGGGTAGGCTCGTTGGTCGTTACCACGCGTCACACCTCCAAAAGTACTTGGACGGGGATGAGGGTTATCGAGCGGAGCGCGAGAGGCAAAACGAGATCGATCGTTTGCTTCTTGAGATACGCGACTCCGAGTCATCGGACGAGGACTCCATCACACAAGAGGACGATGCGGAGATGGATTTTGACTGGGGCTACGGCAATAACCAGCAACACCATTCAGACTCAGAACTGGGTATGGTAGAGCGGGGCAAATTGCGCAATATATCCTTTTTCAGATAGGGCGGCGAGCATGGAAGACTAGATAAGCCCGGTCGGAGAGGGCGCGCGCTTGGGCGAAATTTTGATTACGTAAGATATTAGTAGTTAAAAGTAGAAAAGATCGAACTAATAGGTAGTTTTTCACTTTGTCTTTCAGCACCTGGCCTTGAACGCAAGGCTGAAGCGGCAAGAAGCTCGTCGGGTTCCGGAGAATCGGTCGTGGTGGAGGTTTCTATAAACCTCCAGCACGCGACTGGAAATAATCATACGACCGTGGTGGCCGGAGGATCAGCCGCGACCAGCGGCATGGTCGTCGCGTTGGAGCCTCAGGTCCGATCATCAAGCAGCACGGGACCACAGCCAACTGGTGCAACGGGAGCCGTCGCGAAGGCCCCGACAAAGAAGAAGACGAGGGCGGCGTCCTCGAGCGAAGATTCCCTGGGGGGGATTAAGAAGGGGCTAGGCCAACTGGGAATGGAGGTGGAAGAGGCCGTACCGGAGGTTTTCCCGGTCGTTCATCAACCACAGGCCGGTCCCAGGGTAGTCCAGGCAGTCGAACCCCAGTTCCGCCGGGTCAAGCCACCGAAGATTTCTGGATGGAAAAAGGAATTCAAGGGGAGGTGCGGAAAATGCCTCCAATACGGGCATGGGTATCTCAGCTGCCCAGCCTGGAAGCCACAGCGTCGGTAGAGACGCTACCGAACACGGAGAAGCAGTCCAAGCACATTTTTTTTCTCTTCAATTTTTTTTTATAATTACTATTTTTATTTTCTTAGTACATGAGACTAATCTTTTTTTCATTAGTTCCGCTTGGAATATTAAATTTTTTTGTTTTGGTTCTCCATTTAGGAGGAACGGAACCAGCGGGTTCCCAAAACATACCAATAAAGTGATGTACGCCCGAGCTGGGGGGCTCGTACGCCAGTTCATTAAATCTTAATTATTTCTAGATTTATCGCCTCGTATAATTGATTTCACCTTTCTAAAGCATGCTCATACTCTAGCTTTAGTATTCCTACACTCAATCATAGTATCACAGACCCGCAGGAGTGGTCAACTTCATAGAAAAGGCGGGCCCCTTTTTGAACTTGTGGTATCAGATCGGTCGGATAAGACAAACTGACTTCTTCAGGCTAATTAGGCGCACTTAAGAGCGTAGAAAGCCCTGACAATAACAATTATTCGGGGTTCCGGTCTAAAGGGTTGTCATTCAGTGGTTTCTCGTTCTTGTCATAGAAATTATTCACAATCAAATTGGATCCTATGCATGCTTGAACCTTCGGACCTTGAATCACTGAAATAATAATTTTATTATTTCTTAACTCTTATTAAAATGAAATTTATGACCTTAAAGTACCCTGGTCTCACGATTTCTGACGGCTCTCACTAGACAACAATCAATGGGTGAGAGCGGGGAATGGGATGGGACCTCATCAGTTATTCATCCCGGTAGGTCGAATCTTGTCTGGGGGGAGTTGTAACGTGGCATTAGTCCACGTATACAAATAATTTAAATATTATTACAATCCTATTTCAAGTCACTACTCGTGAGGCTTGAACCAAGAGTCAAAATTCTGACAGTAGCCTGCGAGCAGCTGGAGTTGATTGGTTCGAGTAAAATGTACTCTCGAAGAACCAATCAATCAAAATCTCGAGTCAACCATCTGTCGATCATTATGAGTGATCGACTGAAAACTTCAATTCACATTCAAAATCACCAAATAATTGTCCATATTACCTTTATTTTGTGGGATAAAATATTCCGAGAAAACCCGGATTGGAGGTTATAGGGCCCATGTCAGCTGACAAGTCTGTCAGAATCGTCCAACCAAGGACAAAATTAATAAATTAACACTTCACTCGCTAATCACACACGTTCTTTTGCTTTTTTTTTATATATATAAACCGGAGCCGAAGGGCTTAGCACATACACACACGCAAACGTCACTAGTCACCAGAGGTCAGTGACAGATTCACTACACACACACACGTCACGCGAAACAACGCAGCGGCTACGACATCCCGACTTCGGAGAAGAGGACCCTGGTTACTAGCATGGAGGGGAGTCCCGTGCGATCACCGATAATCAGGGCGACGACGTCCACGTTCACAGCGCGACGATGTAAACAAACCGGCGTGAACGAGCGCGCGGCCATACTGCTGCACCATAGACTATAGCGTAGCGGACCATGTGGTCATTCTGCTCGTCCGTGCGCCACCTCGTCCCGTCCGTTGTAGACGAATTTTCTCTCCCTCTATCCGCATGATCGTTGTTGACTCGTGACGTAACGCTTGCTTGCCGCCAGTTGCAAACGAATTCGCGCTCGATCTGCAGAATCGGTTATCTGCGCATGACGGAATGCATGTTTGTAAGTCCTTGGGGACGAGCATCTTCGACCACTGTTACTCTTAGTTCAACGCTCACGCAGAAAACTGGCTTCGCACTTGTTTCATTGAAGTAAATCTTTTTGGTCGAAAGAAGAAACACTGAAAATGCCATTGGGACGTGGTTCCCTTCGGGGACGTAGGGAGATCTCAGGTGAGGTTTATTCTCTTTAATTTCTTGCTCTCTTCCTCTTTCTGTGTCCGAAATATTTTTTGTCGTCTTAAATTGAAAATGTACGCGATTGGGCTATAAAAGCCAGAAATTCACGAGTCGTAAGCAATGGCTGACCAGTGGCCGGATTGCCAATTAGGCGCCGTAATGATTCCGCTCGAAAAATGCATTCTTGCGAATCCTATTCGGTTTAACTTCAGTGGTTCAAACTGAACTGGTCGAAATTCTCAGACGCGCTTTCTCAGCCATGCTCATTGTTTCGAGACTTCCGCTTGGGAGAATGTCGTGGAATGTCTTCTCAATTTAAATTTGATCGTCGGAATCATAAATTGGATTAGTTTATACGCATGTAGTTCGGAAGGAATATCAACTGGTGGCAATGTTTTTAGGTAGCCTAATAGCCCACGATAAACTCCAGGATCGGCTAATAACATCCGAATAATGTTGCGACCTGGGAGGTCAGTCGTGTCTTAAAAATCGCGATAATCAGTTTTTCTCGAAAAGTTATGCGTTCCCGCGAATTTAACGCGTGGCAATCAAAAATGGCCGACTGACCATTTGTAAATCGGGCTAGTAGTCTCGGACTCCCCATATATCAATAAAATAATATCAAATTCAACTAAATTGTAGATATCTGAGTTTGCATAAAAGTGACTCGTGAATATTTATCATGCGAGAGTTATGCGTTCCCGCGAATCTCGCGCATGGCCATCAAACATGGCCGTCTGATAATTGTCAAATCGGGCGACTAGTATTTAGGTTTTTATATGTATCGATAACCGGAAGTAAATTCCCTTATATTTTAAATATACGAGTTAAAATGGAAATGACTCGTAAACAATCATTACCCATTAATGTGTGACGTCAATCCTGACCACTCCCCTCTCCACTTCCCTTACATCTGAGCTAGTAGGGCCTAGTCACTCTATAAAGCGAAAAGAAAATAACCCCTATCCATAAATTGAAGAAGTTCTAAACCAATAGGAAAGTTATCCCCTTTTTCTAATGTTAGGTAGAAGTTAGCTGGCGCTCAACGCAATAAATTATCTAATTAAATTACTATAGTAATAAAATAAAATAGTATTAACTCAAAAAAAGGGTTATAGTACATATGCACATCATCCGATACAATTTAATGAATTTAAAACCTTATCTTCTAACAATCCTCTCACTTCTCGAACGAGCTGCTAAATCGGATTCCATTACAGAAAATACCTTTTTGGCCTGCTTTGTACGACTGAATCCTACTTGCATATTTTCCTTACTCCTCGCATTGTAATTAGGCTTCTCAATTACTTCCTTCATTCTCCTGCTGTTATAAATCATTATTCTTGTGTATTAGGATACGGAATACGAAAATCTTTTCAGGAAATAAATCTTTTTGCTGATCTTCTTAATTAGATATTCTATGTGTTCAGTCATGCTTAGCTTTTCGTCAATTACCACTCCTAAATATGTCATACTTTTTACTCTTTAAATATTTAATTCATCAATCTGAAGATTTACCTATACATTAGGGCCAGCCTCTGGTCACTAGATAGCCAAACTTGAAGTATCATATTCTGATTCTGCTCTGAGACATCGCTAGACAGCGTTGCGGTTTTCCCTCCCTACGTCCTTTGTTTTATTTTTTGAGTTTGACAGTCATTTGATCGAAAGTTCCAAGTGACAAACAAAAGTGTTATGTATTAGATTGTCCATCAGCGCGTCGAGAAAAATCTTATCATTTTCCTATAGATGGGCAAATGTTACTAAAAGTTTAAAATAAATACCACTTTAAATTTCAAAATATTCTCTTATCATTTTACTGTCAGTTATTTATAAAACACAATTTTATTCGAAACCCAAGAGAAAAATAATTATAAATTTCTCAAATAATTATTTGAATCATTATTTATTTATTTTTATTTGTTATTTCTTGGTTTTTTTATAATTTGATTTACTTTTTAAGTTAATTTTAAAATTACTATTATTATTATTATCATCTTAGAGATCCGAAACACCCCTATGAGGCGCCACTTGCGACTATCTTCATTCATTTTTAAAGCATTAAGTGACCAGAGGCTGATTAGGGCGTATCGAAAAAATTTAATATTTTGCTTTCATTTTTGAATGGGGATGAAAAGTTTCTGGTAGGTACCAAAGTAAATCTGGAAAAAGATGAGCCCTAAAAAAATGTCTTCAGGAATAATATTAGACCTCTTATCGCCAAAGGCTAAAAAATGGTTATTTCTGATCCCGAGAAGCGGCACGAAAGCATATTGTATTCACATACATACCTGCATAGCACACACCAAATGGAAAAACGTCCTGTGTTGGCGCGTTCATGTTAAAGTGAAATTGAGTCAATACTAAACAGGAATATATGTGGAACCAATATGCATTTTTAGCGTCTGATCCATGTCAAAAGTAACCATTTTTAAGCCTTTGGCGATGAGAAATCTATTATTTTCCCCTATTTTTACATATAATGTCCTTGCGCGAACTGAAGACATTTTTTACTCATCTTTTTCGGCAGTTATTTTGGCACCTGTCAGAAACTTTTAGCCCTACCTAAGAACGAAAGGAAAATATTTCATTTTTTTGATACGCCCTAATCTATATCATCAATTTTTCTCATTATGCTGCTTATTATCATACATTTTGTTTTGCGCGTATTGAATTTTAATTCGTTAGATTCTAACCAATTGTCAACCTTTCTTAGTGCTTCTTCCACGATTTCTTTGGCTTCAAGTACAATTTTTGTTACGCAATAAATCATGGTATCATCCGCAAATATTCTTAATACACACTTACTAATAACATCGACAATATCATTCGTTTGCACATTATACATGAGTGGTCTTGAAACCGAACCCTGCGTCACACCATTTTGGACAATGATACTAAAAGATTTCATAATTGCCCATTGAGTATACTGTTTCCTATCTTTTAAATGGTCTTCAAACCATTTCAAAACAGACCCTTTTCTTCCATAACCTCTTAATTTCTTTAACAAAATTTTTCCATTTACCGTTTCAAAAGCTCTCTTGAGATCTAGAAAGACCACTAATTCTACATTTCCCTCCCTAATTTCTTCTTTCCAAGCAGTTAAAAAATCTTGTATCATCGCTTCACGTGAATGATTTTCCTGAATTCAGATTGTTCTTCTTTAAATAAGTTGCGGTTCTCAAAATATTCTTCTACCTTATTTTTAACTACCAATTCTAAGACTTTTTTATAAGTTAGTAATATATTAATTGGTCTGAATTTCTCACCTTTATTCGTATTTGTAACTTTTGGTATCGGTATAACTGTTCATTCTTTGCAAATGCACGAAAATTTGCCTTCCTCTAATGACTGATTAATAATATCTACAAATTTATTACCTAATACCTTTAAACGTTTTAATAATGTAGATGCATTTATTCAATTCTCACTCCGTTTCTTATCATTCATCTTACTTATTATTTGATTAGGAGCTGCTTGGTTTATTTGTTCAAAGTCATTCATTTCATAATTTGTTAAATTTAAGTTAACAGAATTACTTATGTTATTGTTACGTATTGATTAAGTAATTTATTGAGCACTGTTTATGTAGTATTTATTCAATTTTCCGGCAATTTCTTGCTCATTTTTGTATTCACCATCTTTAAATATTACCTTATCTATACTATTTTTAGACTGTCCTTTTACAAGCTCTTTGATTAGTTTCCACAATCCTCTCCGGTTATTTTTGTTTTCTGCTAATCTATTTTCATTATATTCCCTTTTTGCTTTTCTTATGAATGCACTTACATGATTTCTACAGCTTCTATAATTCACCCAATCTTTCACATGTTTTGATTGCTTAGCAAGCTTTCTTCAATATCCTTTATAATATGTGGTGCCCATTCCTCTAAAGCTTTAGTTATTATTTCTACAAATCTGTCTGAATTTGTATTCAAACTTTAATCTTCAGCTATACAAGATGTCCCCCACCTATACAACCCCTTGTGCTATGTGATATCGCACAAGAAAATAAACAAAAAAGTCCTCTAGCAAAAATTTGTGCGAAGCTTCGTTTTGGTACAAAAAAGCTTCAAAGTTAGGCTGATCAACCAATAAGGAGCAAGCTTTAGCGAACACTTGTACGTGTCTCAAACTTTAAGATAGTGTGCGATTTTTGGCGACACACTTCAGCTCCCATATTAGGAAATTTCCCGTCTAGTTATCGCTCTTCCATCGTTTATTGCAAAGTTCAAACCTTTAAACTTTTTTTAAATTTTAAATATTCCTCTCTAACGCTTATTAAGAAGATCAAACTATAAAAGAAACCTATCTCTCGATATTTTTGTTACATAATTTGAAAACAGTAAGAAAAACCTGAACATTGGCGAAACCCAAAAAAGATACTTTCTTGAAAATTTGTAAGCAAGCCAAACATAAGATAACACCTTGTCCCACAAAAAAGTTACTGTTTTCGGTTCCTCTCTTAAGTTCTGTTACCTAACTTTTAACAAATCTCACAAAATATCTCAACACACGCGAATCTAGAAAAAATTCTTTCCTGCAAATTTGTTACTAAGAAATGAACAAAAAAATTGAACATTTACGAAATATAGCAAAAATTTCTTTCCGGAAAATTCATTAACAAGATTCGAATAAGAAAACACATTTCTATCCACAAAAGTCACCCTTTTCGATTCGTCTCAGAATTTATGTTTCAATTTCTGTTGAAAAGGGCCTTAAATCAGAAGGAACGAACTATAGACCTATTGCGATCCTGAATAATTTTTCTAAAATTTTTGAAATATGTCTTCATGAAATTATCTTTAGGATTATTGCGTGTAAGATATCGACAAATCAACATTTACTTGTTGAATATGATCAGGTGGATGTTATTTTTAATGATATTTCTAAAGAATTTGATAAAGTCGACCACAATATTCTAATAGAGAAAATGTATAACATAGGTATTCCGCACAAACTTTTACTTCTCATCGAATCATATCTGGCAAATATATATCATGTTGTATAATATGCTGGTCATTCTTCTCAGCTATTTGTGCCATCGTCTGGAGTACCTCAAGGATCAACTTTGGGTCCATTACTTTTTATAATATTTATGAATGATGTATCGCTTATCTTGGAATTTTACCATCTGCTATATGCAGATGATGTAAAAAAATGTTTACCAATTGCGAATCTAAATTCTTGTATAAATCTCCAAGCTAATCTTAATCTTTTTAACAATTGGTGTAAAATGAATAAATTGAGTTTAAATCAATAAAAATGCAAGATAATATCTTTCTCAAACAAAAATGTAGTTTTTCACTACAAGTACTCTATTGATGGCGTGGAACTTGAAAGAGTTGAAGTGTACAGGGATCTAGGAATTCTCTTTGAAAGTAGACTGACCTTTCAGGACTACATAAGCGAAATAGTAGCTAGTGCGAATAAAACTCTTGGTTTTTTAATGAGGGCATGTAAACATTTTAAAACGATAACTCCGTTAATGAGGCTCTTTTGTTTATTGGTTAGATCAAAGCTTGAATATGCGTCTGTCGTCTGGGCACCACAAACAATGAATCAAATAAATTCAATTGAGAGATGCCAGAGGCGATTTTTAAAGTATTTAGCATGGAAAGAGGATAGTGTCTATCCTCCACGTGGGTCTGATCACCAGGCCCTAAGTAACAGATTTCAGGTTTGGTCGCTTGAAGACAGGCGCACAGTTTCAAGTATTATAACACTCCTTAAAATCACGCGTGGACTAATTGAGTGCCCAGAATTTCTGGAACTCCTACCTTTACATGCGCCGAAATACTGTACTAGAGATTCGACAATGTTTTACCTTAAAAATAACCAGCCTTGTAACTCTCCGCTTTTTAACATGTGCAGTAATACTAATATGCTTGTTCTTGAATCAGTGAACAATAATGTCGATCTTTTCCTTATGTCACTTGAAGAATTCACTAGTGCTGTTCATAAATTTATTGTAAGCACGAACACACTATAATAGTTTGTAAAAGCCTGCCTGCGTGCTCACGCTTAAGCCGTATGTATAGGTACATTTTGTAGTCCCATCATTGGTTCTCTGAACTGTTGGGCTTACTGATTTTCAAATAAATTAGTAAATAACTTGTAACAAAACTAATAAAAAATCTCAACAGTTACGAAACCCAGCAAACTTGTTTTCTTGAAAACTTTTGAGCAAGCCCAGCCTAAGATAACACCTTTCACAACAACAAAGGTTACTTACTCTTTTCGGTTACTCACAGAATTTCTTTTAAATAAATTGTATAATGAAAACTAAAAATTCGAGAAACCTACCAAAATTTCGTTATTTAAAATTGGCTAAAAAGATATGATATGTAACAGAAATTCTGAAAGGAACCGAAAAGAGTTCTTATTTGTTTGGTAAATGTGTTATCCTATGTTAGGATTGCTTAAAAATTTTGAAGACAGCAAGTTTGCCGTTTTTCGCAAATGTTCAGTTGTTTGTTATTTTTGTTACAAGTAGAAAAAAAAAATTCTGATAGGAATTGGAAAGGGTGAATTTCGTTGTTAGTAAATGTCATTTTTTTTTAATTTGGGTAAGAAATTTTTTTTAAAGAAAGTTTGCTAGGCTGCGCACAGGTAGAGATTTTTCGTAACCTTGGTTAAAAGTTACGTAACAGAAATATTATGTGTTTTATGATTTAAATCTTAGCAACAAATTTTCAAGAAAGAAATTTTTCTGGGTTTCGCGTGTGCTGAGATTTTTTAAAGTTATATTACAGAAACTCTGCGAGGAATCGATGAGAGAAACTTTTTTGTTAAGTAGAGGTGTTATCTTATGCTTATATAAAATGTAAAAATTTGTTGTAAGTTACCTTACAAGAGATGTAACAGAGCTTCTTTAAAGAATCGAAAAGGGTGACTTTTGTTGTTAGAACAGGGGTTTTATTTTTTAAAGCTTGATAACAAATTTTCAATGAAGAAATTTTACAGGGTTTCTTGAATTTTCAATTTTTTTATACTTTTGTTAAAAGTTACGTAACAGAAATTCTGAAAGGAACTGATAATACTAAATTTATTTTTGTCAAAGGTGTTATCTTATGTTGGGCTTGCTAAAAAAATGTCAAGAAAGTATTTTGCTGGGTTTCGCAATTGTTGAGATTGTTTGTAAATTTTATTACCAGGTATGGAACAGAAATTCTTATAGGAATCGAAAAAGGTGACTGTCGTTGTTAGAAAATGTATTTTGTTATTTAAATCTTGGTAAACAATTTTCCAGAGAGAAATTTTGCTAGGTTTCGTAAATGTTCAGTTCTTTTTTTTTTTTTTTTGAAAATTATGTGCAACGGCCATACCACGCTGGAAACACCAGTTCCCGTTAGATCACTGAAGTTAAGCAGTGTTGGGCGCGGTTAGTACTTGGATGGGTGACCGTCTGATACTACTGCGTTGCTGTTGGCGGTGGTGGGTGTGGTGAGCCCACACTTGTAGTTATTTACTGCAAGAAACTATCCACCTAGAAACACTACCCGAATCGGGTAGTGTCACGCTTACCCCTTGAGGCTCGCCGAAAGGGAAATGGCTTAATGGTATATATATATATATATATATATATATATATGTAACATAAATTCTGAGAGGAATCGAAAAGGATGGCTTATGTTGTTAGAAAATGTATTTTGTTATTAAAATCTTGGTAACAAATTTTCCATCAAGAAATTTTGCTAGGTTTCGCAAATATTCAGTTTTTTTGCTTGTTATTGGAAAATGTGTCAAAAGAATGTGTTAGGCTTGCTTACAAAATTTTCAAGAAAGTAAGTTTTTTGGGTTTCGTCAGTGTCCAGGTTTTTGTTACCTTTTTTACAAGTTATTTATTTATTTGAACATTCAACGGGCAACGCCCTCTATTGCATATGAAAAAGGAACTAAATATAAAGTGAACTAAATATAAAAGTTATAGTGGTAAACAAAAGAGCGCACGAGCCTGTCCACGAATGGAAATTATATACTGTTTTAGTCTCTGAGTATCGCTGTGAGTCTGTTCTTAAATCTAAATGAACATGAGTTGAAGAAATCTAAGTCCGGAAAGTGGTTAGCTTCCTTACAAATGCGTGTTAGAGTACTATTTTCGCCATAATTTGTTCGATGAAAAGGAACTCTGAAGATAGAGGTCGAGCCTCTGAGAGAGAGAGTAGGAGCAGAGAACGAGATCAGGGCTAGAATTTGTGCAGAATCGATATGACCATTAATTATCCTTTTCTAAAAAGGACATGCATTTCAGACAACTTCATATTGCGTTCCTCATTACGCGTTACCTGTTGTAGTGTGGGTACACTGTGTTACACCTTCAATAAGGCGATTCTAATGCAACAATTATTCTAATCCAATATTCATGATGACATCGAGTACATACGAGTTTACTTCAGATGAGGAGATAGCAGCATTCAAAAAAGTACATGCATTTCGGCTAACTTCATGCGTAGTCCCTAAACCCTATTGGTAAATTCAGTTAGCCATTTACATCTAATGTAAGTAATAATAGAATCAGCCAATCAGCTGTCGAGAATCGAAAGCAAGACTCGATAAGTCGATAATGTAAAAAAGATTCGATAACTCGATAATTCAAGTAGGCGCAAATTTCAAAAGAGTCTACATTTCCGGCTTAATTATTGTAATGAATTAATACAGTAGTTTGAAAATTTGATTACAAGGGATCGACGCGTTTTTCTTTTGTTTATATCGTTGTATCCTTTTTAACTTCACAGAAATTATATTCTCATCTTTATTTAAACAAAAGAAAAACGCGTAACGTAGTTTATGAATGATCCCTAAGTGTGTTTAAGTCGAATTAGTTATAATTTATTGTTAGTTTCTCTAAACATAGGAGAAAGGGAAGAAAGTGTTTTCAAAATTCAAAACAAAATCCAAATTTTGAGGTATCTCGAAAACGTTTAGAGATACACGAAAACTGACAACATTTTCAGGGTTCTCTAAAGGGGGATGGTCCTCAACCATACCTCGACCCAAACCAGTAAACAAATTTTCAAAATTCGAAAAAAATCCAAAATCTTAAATGATCTCTAAAAGGGTCACAGATACGTGAAAACTGACAAAATTTTAAAGATTCTACAGAGGGGGTTTGTTTTTGACAAATTCAAACTAATCTAATAATAAGATTTTTTAAATACAAACAAAAAAAATCTGCCCGCTTCGCGGGCACATTCTCATTGCGCGCTTCGCTCGCAAGTTTGAGCGCGCCTATGGCGCGCGACTGTTGAATCTCGCGCTTCGCGCTCGATCATATATTTATCTCGCGCTTCGCGCTCGATTATGTATTCACCTCGCGCTTTACGCTAGGCTCCTCTAGATTTTTGAACTTCGTGTTCGACTTCGATGAAAAGAAAAAGTTTGTTTGCAAATATTATAAAATTATCAAAACCTCTACATATTAAGTGATTGTTAAATTTGTTTTTATTTTAGACTAAAAAGGAACTTTATTTACTCAAGGTTCTATCGACCTTAAGGAACACATTCTCATCCAGACACTCGCGCTTCGCGCTCGATATTTGATTTAAAAATCATTTGAACCCTATGATAGAAACAAAAAAGTTTGAGCGCACTTACGGCGTGCGATTTGGTAAATACACTGAGCGCGCACTTTTTGCTTCGTATTATATGTTCTTCATATACAAATTACTAAATTTGTATTTGATTTCAAATGAAAAGTAATGATATAATTCAGGCGACAAATTTTATTAGTTAACATTTTATTTTAACTTGTGCCGTTTATCAAAAAAGTTAATTTTTTCATTTTGAATATATTCTTACGACAAAAATTGATTACGGATGTGTAAGTCTTTTTTGAATGCACAATTTTTGTTCATTTATATGTTTTCATACCTTGCATTGTTTTTTCAAAAATTTGATTTTTTTTACTGTCAATGTTATTTTCACGAATAAAACAAAAACCACGCATCCTATCGAAACATGAGTCACAATAAATTTGTACCTCTTCCTTGGATGAACAAATTTTGTTTTGTTCTGGTATCTTGCATAGTTTTACAGAAAAATGGCTTTTTTGATTTTTCATTAATTTTTTGTGCGATCAAAATGTGAATTTTTTATTTTTCAAAAAATTCAAAAAGTTGTTACGAAAATATTATAGGGTGTTCAGGAATCAACGTTTTTCTCCTCTTGACTTTTTTTCATATCGTGCGTTTTTCGGCTTAAAATGTTCATTTTCGTTTGTTTTTTGGAATTTTGAAAATGCTATAACTCCAGTAATTTTTTTTTTATCACGAAAAGTCATTGGAATATTTTGTTCGTCATTTTTCGTACTACTAATAACCGTACATAGAATTTTCAAATCTTCCAAAAAAGTGGTCTCAAAAATTTTCAAAATGTGCTCACTTTTTGGATTTTCATCCAAAATAGCTGGTTAACGAACTCGTTCTCTATTTTTCGGTCATAAAAAAGTGTGCCAAAGCTCAATCAAATCTGATCATTTTTTCGAAAGTTATCGTGGCTACAGACAGACAGACAGACTACAGACAGACAGACACCTTCGTAAAAATCGTTTTTTCTAGCTCAGGGGGTCTCAAAACGTGGAGATTTGATGAAAACCGACTATGTCAAATTTTACATGAAACCAATGCCTTCTCATTAGAATGAGAACGTAAAAAATACAAATTTTGAATCATCTCGAAAACGGTCAGAGATACGTGAAAACTAAGTAAATCTTAAGGTTTTTGTGGAGCATGTTTATTTTTTACCAATTTGAACTAACCCAATTAAAAGATTTTTTAAATTAAAAAAAAAGTTGAGTTATCTAGATGGAACGCGGTGAGAGATACGCGTAAACTCATAACATTTTCAGGAGTTTCTAAAGGGGTATGGTCCTCGGCAACCCCGATCTAAACCAGCAAACAAAATTTCAGAATAAAAAAAAATCAACATTTTGAATCTCGAAAATAGTCATGAAACGTGAAAACTAAGTAAATTTTAAGGTTTTTATAGAGGGGGTTTGTTTTTGACAAATTTCAACTAACTCAATTAAACGATTTAAAAAATTTTTTTAAATGCAATTTTTGAGTTATCTTGAAAACGGTGAGAGATACGCGAAAACTGAAAACATTTTCAGGCATTGAGTTAGTTCGAGTTTTCGACAAACTCGAACTAACCCAATAGAAAGATTTAAAAATTTAGGAACATATTCAAAAATTTTATTTATCTCGAAAACGGTGAGAGATACGCGAAAACTAACCAAATTTTCACGGCTTGATGAAGGTCCTCAACCACCCCGAACTAACAGTAAAGTAGAGTAAAGTAGAGTAAAGTAGTCATACGCGAAAACTGACCAAATTTTCAGGATATTCCTGACCGGAATTGTCCTCGGGCGCCCAGAATCAGCCCAGTAGAGTGATTTCCAAAATAAAAATGTTGAGTTATGTAAAAACCATAAGATACATTAAAACTGAAAAACGTTCGGGATTTTGTAAAGGCTGATGGTCCTCGGCCACCATGAATAAACCCAGTAAAAGTCTTCAAAATTATTTAAAAAAAATGTTGAATGATCTCGCAATCAGTGAGATACGTGAAACTGACAAAATTTTCAGGTTATTATACAAGGGCTGGTCTTCGGCCACCACAAATTAGCCCAATAAAAAGATTTTCAAAAGGAAAAAATCCAAATTTTGAATTATGTCGAAAACGATGAGACATATGCGAAAACTTGAAAAATTAATAATAAATAACAAATAGTATTAATATTTACGAAATCTGATACATTTTCAGATTTTCAGACAACGTTAAAAAATACGTGAAAACTGTCAAAATTTCAGAAATTTTTTAGAAGGAGATAGATTCATTCGGACTGAACATTATTGAATGGCGAGTTCGGATTGATTTGGATTGAGTCGGATTGAAGTTGTTGTACTTGTACGTGCAAGAATTGAGAAGGATTGAAAAGACAATTTGGATGAGCCACGGATTCATTGGATTGGGCGCACGGACTTGCGAGCATTAAAAATATTAAAACTGGCTTGGGATGTGGGATGTGTCTTGGATTCATTCGGATTGGGCATCGGACTGAGAAGGAGTGAAAATTTGTTTCCTATTGGTGCGTTATTCATTCGGATTGGTTCTGGATTCACATTTATCCACTCGGACTGGTGTCAGATTCAGTCGGATTCATTCTGGTTGAATTCAAGAAGTCCCACGTATTCAAAAGGATTGGAGGCACGGATTGAAAAATTGATTCGGTATGGGTTTGAGTGAGAATTGGTTCGAACTGCAACATAAATTAAAAAGATAATTACAAAATATTTCAAATCACGGAAACACGCGCGCTCCAGCGCGCGATCATCGGTCTCGTATTATAAAGAAAACGCAAGTCTGCTGTTAAGAGTCGGGATTGCATTGAAGGTATATTTAAGGTAGTTCGAAGTTCAGTGTAATCGTGGTCAAATCTATTCTTATTTATACCAAGCTGCCAAGCTACAAATCTGAGAAATCTGTTCTGTAATCGTTCAATTCTCATCATATGGGCCGCATAGAAGGGTGACCAGATGACGGACGCCGTCTCAAGATGAGGTCTGACTAGCGAGAAATAGAGTGTTTTAAAAACTAGAAGATTATGAAAAGACTTAGAAGTTCTAGCAATGAAGCTCAAAGCTTTAAGTGCTTTATTCACAATCATAGATAAACGATCAAGGTAAGTCAGGGCAAAGTCAAGGATGACACCCAGATCTCTCACATAGAGAACTCTATCCAACAGTTGTCCTTCGATGCTGTAAAAGAATCTAATTAGCTTCCTCTTTCTTGTGAATGAAATAATTTGGCATTTTTTATATTTAAAGGCATGTTGTTTTCCAAAGACCACAAATGAATTCTTTCAAGATCTTCTTGAAGTTTATCAGCACAAACAAAGGAAGCGATTTTTAGATACAATTCAAGGTCATCCGCTGAATAGATTGCTTTATATCATTTATGAGGATTAGAAAGAGTAGGGGACTCATGTGCGACCCCTGGGGGTCACCCGAAGTTGCCAAGATTTTTCTGGATATATGACCATTTATACTAACAACTTGTGTTCCATTATGCAGATAAGATTCTATCCAATTAACTGTATTACTAGAGACACCATAGGCTCTTAGTTTGGAAATTAAGATACTGTGATCCACTTTGTCCAAAGCCTTGGAAAAATCTGTGTAGACGGAATCCACTGACCGAGCGGTCCTTTCAAAATCCATCCTGCTCGTCTAAAAACAGATTAGAAAATGCAAAATAAACTTTATCCTACATTATACTTTCAAATAATTTAGATATGGCATTAAGGATTGTTATCGGCCTATAGTTAATGACGTCAGACTTGTCACCCCCTTTATGGATAGGAACAATTATTCCCTTTTTCCAGACATACGGGAAGTAACCGAGTTCCAGGGAAGAGTTGAAAATTGAGAAAAGAGGTTCAGTAAGTGACGATCAGCAAGACTTCAGAAGAGAAGGAGGTATACCATCGATACTCGCTCCCTTATTCTGTTTGAGATTACGTAGTTTAGCCCTGATTGCTTCTCTGGAAATATGAACAATATTTAGATCGACTTCATCGTCATAAGAATGAATGTAGGCACAATTGTTAGTAGGATTGTAAACTGATATAAAATGTATAGCAAATAATTCGGCGATCTGCGGACAAGAGTCTGCTCTTAAATTATCGAGAAACATTTCAGCTGGCATCGAAGAGTTATTTCTAGTTTCATTAACATAGTTCCCAAAATATTTCGGGTTGGCTATGATATTTCTCTCAGTCCTGAGTGTGCACTCATCATAGCAACGCTCAGATAAAAAATTATATCTCGCCCTCAAGACTGAGAAATTCTCATAGTCAGTCCGATCTCTCGTTCTCTTGTATACTAAGTGCGCAATCTTCTTGACAATTACGAGATCTTTAAGCTCATATGAAAACCAGGGAGGGTAGGTTGAGGTATGACAATAATACTTAGGGACATACTCGTCTATCGCAATGTACAAGTGCATGTATAAAAAGTCAACCATATCGTCGATAATTTCCTTCTTATTAAAGTTGGGACAATTGTAGTTAGAAAGGGTTATCGAATTAGAGAGACTATTTTTCCAGTCAACCTTTTCCAAATACGAGTTGATAAGTGCGAAGTTGGCTTTTTTGAAGTTATGGGATACAATGTTATATGCCAATTCACTGGGTGTACTAGGAGCAAATACATAATAAATTATCGGTGGATGATAGGGATCACAAGGTAGCAAAGGATCCGGTTCCAGAAAGGACGAGTAATTATTATAATTGGATAGGATAAGGTCGAGCATTGAGCCGAATTTATTTACTATGGAGTTTTTTGATAAAGATTCAAAAAGGATATTGTATCTAACATGTTTTGAGCGATTGCATTTTTACATGAAGAGGAATCAGTATTAATCGAAAAGGGGGTATCCTGATTACTGAGTGTGGCGTTGTTATTCCAGCGACTGAAAGGCATGTTAATGTCGCGTAAAATGTGCTTTAGGTCCACTTCTCCTGCCTCCTGTCGCATCTTCAGTGTCTCTTTCAGCTCCTGAACCTGTTGAAGCTGCATCTTTGTTCTGTCTTGGGCCATCCAGATGCTGAGATTCTTCTCCGTTGATGCACTCGTCGTCTTTTTCTCTTTTTGCGTATTCTTCTTTGCAGCAAGGAACGAGTGTAAGAGCGCCTGCGCCGCACGCTGATCCTGGCAACAGATTTTTACCGGTCTAGGTTTAAGCAAATCATGAGACAAAGTGCTAAGCCGGAATTCTTCGAACGTTGGCAACGAACCTGGGGATAGGACGCTTTCCAGGAACCGTTGGACTTGAGGAGTTATTGGTTTGGGTTCAGGGGTGGAGCCAACAGGAGAATGGTTGGTCTGACTATGTTCTGGTAACCCGAAAAGGATGAAGTTGCGTCTCCTGGCATTGCGACGCTCCATTTCGTCAAGCACAGATTGATTATTTAAATCAAAAGATTGAAGCTTACCTTCTATGTCCTGAATACGGGCAGTAACACTATCGAGCGCTATTTCGTTCTTAGTAACTCGTTCCGGAAGCCCATCGAGCTTTTCTTCTATGGATTTGACAGAGTCAAGCACTTTCTGGTTGTCCTTTGATAACTTCGTTTGAAGTGTAGTTTGGAGTGTTCCGATGCCAGATTGAATAATCCTGATGATGCCTTCCAGGTCGAAAGCCCGAGTTGGAGATAGTGGTCGAAAACCACAGCAACGGGAGTAAGCACCGATAGGCAAGGTAGCACAACGACCTGCACAAGCAGGATGGTAGGGAGCAGAGCATCCTGAGCAAAACGTAGCATCTGCAACTTTAGATACGCAACCCCTGCAGATTTTCTCCGCAGAGAGGGTAATCTTAGACGTGTTTTTGTTCAAGGCCATAGTGGTATAACTATGTCCAGGTCTAGAGACACGTGGGCACGAGCGAGGTTATGTGTGCTTTGAGGTTAGGAGCACGATGAATGTTCAAAAACTAAAAATAGTCGGAAACAAACTCAAAAGGCACTTTTTCACTGTTCTCTATCGATAAATGAAATGAAATACGTATACCTGAAACACTTTTCTCCATCAATGAATGATATACATACGTATATCTGAAACTGACAGCTCCAACTGATTTCATTTGTTTAAAATCACTTACAGGTGCTAAACAACATCAGATGATAGCTATATCCTTCACACACACGAGGGGTGTTATGTAACAAAAATTCGGAGAGATAGGTTTCTTTTGAAGTTTGATCTTGTTAATAAACGTTATAGAGAAAGATTCAACATTTAAGAAAGTTTTGGAGGTTTGAACTTTGCGTTTTGCAATGAACAATGAAAGAGCGCTCCCCGCTGAAATTATTGAAATCTATATACGTAACTTTTCTACTGGTTTTTTACTTCAAACTTCTATTACTATATACTTTTATTTGAATTATTATCGAGTGATTGCTAATCTTTGGTATATGCAATATATTAACTACCTTCTTATCCGTATATTCTAATTATAGATAGCCACATGACGTTCTCATATTCTATACTTTGAATTACTTCATATCTTACTCCATTTTGTATGTAAATTAATATGGAGTGTTACATCTAATTTGTACCCGTTCATTTGTAATTCATGATCTTGTCCATCATCATAAACATGTGTTTCGTATAAAGCCAATATTATTGGTTTCAAGTTTTTGGTAACTATATCTTCTATCTCACCTTTTTTACTTAGAAAACCTTGTACATTTGAACTAAGTATGATATCTTGTTTATTCCTTGATTGCTATATGTTTGCATAGTTATTCTTATTACCCTGAATATCCTTCATTCTTTTAAAACAAGAACACTCCCTGGCTTAAGCCGCATGCTTTAACTGATCTTCACTATATTACTTATACTCTGTCCTCTATTTCTCACGCAGTTTATACATTTTAAGTTATTTCTATTTTTACAATCTTTTTGAGAGTGGCTACCAGCGCAGTAACAACATTGTTCCTCCCCTTTGCAATAATTAGCTTTATGTCAAAATTTAGAACATTTGTAGCATCTTAATACGCTAATATGTTCCTGAATCCTACAGTTGTTCCATCATATATGAATTTTTTGCTTCTTCATTATCACTGCTTAAAAATACTACGTGACGTGTCCATTATCATCGATATATCCTTACACTTCACATTCGTACTTCTATACATAATTTTTATGTCTTTGCACTCATAAAAAGATTTTTGAATTATTTTGCATAACAATCATATCTAAAATTTCTCCATCACTCGTTTTTTCCTCATCACTATTAATTCCTACTACTTTAAATATTGGGTTCTTTGTCTTATGTATCTTCATTGCGTAATTATCTCATAATTGTTTCGGTACTGAATCAATCAACATTTCTCTCTGTTCTGGTTTATCACATTCGATTATAACAGATTTCTTCCCAATGTTTTTCATCTTTGAAACTCCTATCTTCAATTCTTCAATACCAACTTTGTCCTAAATACTATTTTTGGTGTCTTCACATTTTGTTTACTCTTTTTTAACAGGCTCTACACGGAGAGCAGTAAACCAGAGCGGGTGCAGTTTTCACCGTAACCGTTGCTGCGCCGACCACAAGAGGTCTGCAGAAAAATCATGTTGTGGCTGGGTAGCAACGATTACGGTTGATGACGGAAATAATACTGCTACACCGTGACAGTCACGGCGCGCCACCGTAAAAGATTCTGCAGCGATTGTTGCGTCCGTCGCAGTAACAGTTACTGCCAGATTCCCGAGCCGTCGCGGTTACCACCGCAATGAGATTGGACGGTCTGAAGTCTAACGATATCAGCTGATCGTCATCGCGCGTACTCGAATGTTTTTGTGTCGCTGTCACAAACGTCGAAATTTGTTATATTTTCGAGTCATTGTAAAAAAAAAACGGTGCGCGCTGTAATGCTTGCGGAGTAAACCGTACCTATCACTGCGAGTGGAGTAACTATAGCTGCGCTGCGTATTACGGTCACGCGCCGGAACGGTTGAGGTTCGCCCACAATGGTTCATGCGAGCGCAGCAACAGCTTCTGCCTCCCTGCCACTCGCAAGTTCTGCGCGACGGCAGCGGACTTGGCAGTAACGGTCGCGGTTAACTGCTCTCCGTGTACTCAAATAACCGTTTCATGTTTTCTTTTTTTTTTCTCGAGATACAAATCTTTTTCTACCATTTTTCTCTGCTCATTATCTTTTTCTTGTATTTCTTTAACTTCTAACAATTCTTTCAGTTCTTTAATATTTGTAACTAAAGACTTGATTTCTTCTATTTCCTTTCAACTATCTTATTTAAATCTTCGATAAAAATATGTATTTCTTAACTGACCACATTTTTATCATCCCCACATTTTCTTTTATCTCGCTTTTTATTAATTTTTGCATTCCATCAGCTAACCCCTTCGTTGCTTTTTTTGTTTCTTCTTCAACTATTCCAATAATAATTTTTTTCCAGATTTAGATCCTGACTTAAGAAACCCTTCTTTGCATGCAACGTAAACGACTCATATTTCACAAATATGAGCATTGGAGCATTAAATACATTTGTGTTATTTCAGCATTGCGCACACTTTCAGGTCGACGTAGAATCCCTCGTAATCGTTCGCAGTCGGTAATACTCGGCCGCATTCAGCCATGAATAATAAAATAAAATTTTGAATCAATTCATGCATAAATAAATTGTGAAATTATGCAAAAGGGCAATAAAAGAACGGTAACAATTCGAGTAATAATTTCAGCATACATGCCTGGGACTGATACTTCAGGGTTTGATCGAATGTTGCCAAATTTTTTAGGGATTGAAGAGGAATGTCTACAAAATTAAACCATACCAATAACTTTAATTTTTAACCCATAATTACCCCCCACCCCACAATTTCAATACATATAATCACTAATGGACAATTTTAAAATTCCCCATGACTTTGTATATTTAATAGTTGGTCATTGTTTGGAATAACACATTTTTTTCAAAACATGATGTAATTATTTGAGAAATTAATTATTGTTTATTTTAAAAATCTCTTTATATCGAACCAGAGATGTCCATTTTTTTCTTAAATTGGTATGCTATGCTACTTATTGTTGAATACTCACAAAACTTTGATACTTTTCTTCTAATTTTTAACACATTTCTATTTGTTTAAACAATATTTATTTGCTCAAATAACTTTTTTCGAAAACTTAAAAAAAAAATTGGAATAGAATACATACAATTATTTTTCTGACTGCATAGTGTATAGAAAGAATATAATAACCATTTTTTAATTGTTTAAACAAATGGAATTTTTTTTAACAATTATTTTTCCCAACAAATATTATTTTAAATTGTATTTTCTATTCCATTTTTAATTTATTCTATTTTCGTCCTTAACAATGTTATTCAAAGAAAATGTAAAAACTCGAATCATAATTTTGATTATTGAATGTACTTTTTTATAATGTAATCATGGTTAAGATAGTAAAAATATGAAGAATACAATAATAAATATACTTTCATAATTTAAATTTTATTATGACTTTTATGATTTATCTAATAGCACGCCAAAAAGATATAAACCACACATATTCCATTTAAAGAAAATTTGGAAGTGAACAATAATTAATTGTTTAAACGATGACATAAAGTTTTCAGCAGAATTTATTATTCCTCAAAATCATTCAATATTATGTTTAATTCAGGAAATACGATTTTAAAAATATTGTTGGGAAAAAATTATTTTTTAAACAAATAGAAATTTGTTCAACACTAGAAGAAAAGTATCAAAATTATGTAACTATTCAATAATAAGTAGCATAGGATACTAATTTGAGAAAAATGTGGACATCTCTGGCGCGATTTTTAGAAATTTTGAAAATAATAAATAATTAATTGTTTAAATAATCACATGTTTTTTAAAAAATTTACCACGCCAATCAATGACCAACTTACATTTAATTAAGAAAATACGATCATTTTTTACGTTTATTGGAAAAAATAATTGTTTAAAAAAGTTACATTTATTTTTATTTTTTTTTTATTTTTGGGTCATATATTTGGAGCCTCGTAGGGGGGGGGGGGGGGGCCGTTAGAGGGAGTTGAAAATGGGAGTTGTTAATATGCTTTTATTCCATAGATACTCCCCTTCAATCTTTAAAAAATTTGGCAACTTTCGATCAAACCCTGAAGGATCAGTTCAATTTTTCGAAAATCCAAAAATTTCCCACGTTGAAGATATAGGATTTTCAAGTGCCCGGTGGCACGTCTTAATATCGGAATTTCGAGAAAAAAATACGGATTTTCGTTGCCTGGAAATGGAAACTTTTGGTGGGTTGTCTTACCCTCTAGTCTCTAGTTCGAAAAAGGTTTTTTGGACCACCCTAATACATATAGATTAAGTGGGCATTTATGAAAATATTAAACTCAAATTTTATCATTAAGATAAATAATAAATAATATTAAGAATAATTGTTCAAGATCAATTTTGAAAAGTTTATGTTTAAATGTTTTTTGTGCTTTCAAATTTGAGCAACTTAATTTATTCCAATTATTAATGAATGACTAACGTTAATAATACGTAAAATTATTTCTACAGATTTTTTTAACTTTTTTGAATTTTCAATTTAAATGTGTGGCATGCTCACAGAGGAAGCTTTCTTGTGATAAGAAATGTCGAATTTTATATTTTGACTTACAGTGACTTAATTTGTGTGCCAACACAATACTTTTTAAATAATACATCACAAGACGTAGATGGGGTGAAATTAAAAGGTCACAAACTTTAAAGCAACTATAGTCCCAGATAGTAGCAGAAAATTATAAATTATAAATTCGTAAATAATATTAATTTTGATGGCGCAGTTTTAGAAATAAAACCCAGTTGATTTTTTTATTTATTTTTTGTGTATTTTTTAAAATCATGATTTAGAATTTCGATACCCCTTAAAATCGATATAACCTTGCAATTAAAGTTCGTAGCAATCGCGGTGATAGCCGGTATGGTCTGCTCATCAGCTGCTCATTTTTTCACTTTGCGCGTGCGGGAAAACAAATTCACACTCGAGACGTTCAGGGAGGCAAGAGATTGCGAGCGGGACTACCAGAGATTGCCAGGGACTGCGCGAAAGACTTCAAGAGATTCGAAGAGAATGTAGCAGAGATTGTGTCGTCTTGCAGTCGTCTGAAATCTTAGTGCACAGCCCCTCGCTTAGAATACACTCTATGTGTCTCTCAGTTGTCGTTGGGGTGAAAATATTTCACACAATCTTTACAGTAACCCACAAATGTTTTGATCTCCTTCTTGCAAGTGCCACCATTATATACCTTTGATGAATCCATATTGCATAAAGTTAATTCAAATCACAAAAATTATCTATACATTAATGGTAAAAATAAAACAGTGAGTAAAAATATATTGTGGATACGAATGTAAAGAAATAAATCAGTTCGAACGCAACAAAATAAGACACACAGATTAGAAATGCATAAACTGGACGATTAGCAGTGTAGGGATTCGAGAAGGTCGATTTAAATTGACTTAAAATTTTTTCTGGGATTCTGCATCACATTGGAATTTACGATTTTGAGAGAAACAGATTTGAACATCTCAGTCATCCATTCACTTTTCGGCAACCCTCCGACGTCATAAGCCCGTTAACCACCATCAGATTGACGATAGCTGAATTACAATAAAAAAATATCCGCTGAAAACACACATGTTAGAATTTTTCTGGTCGTTCATTCGAAATTTCAGACCGACAAAAGCACTTTCTAAACTAATCACAGGCTCCCTGATTCAGATGCAAACATTGCTCGGCACAAACGTGACTTACTTAGCATTTATTGAAAGCATATATGTTAAAACTCAACGGATTCAACCATTAAGACCACGTTCATCGAATAACGTACAGATCGAAGGCAGTAGCTTCCAACTCTTCATAATTACATTTTTTGCTACCCACCAATCCTCTAATTTACATTAGAATATGTGAAATTTCATTTGTTGCATTTCTGGAAATTCGAGCGCTAATTTTTGCCAGCCAATATCTTATTTCTAGAAACATCACTATATGAATTCAAATTTCATGAGCGCTAAAATATGAATCATTTACACCAAATGTCCCCCTTGTTTGAGACGCATACTTATTCAGTCCCAAAGAATACTAAAATACACATTCTACATACCGGAATTATACATTATCATTCAAAGTCCTATATCACATCGCAATACCATACTATCTGACGACTCATTAGCGACAGTCATTTTATTAACATTAACGTCGACCCACACATATACTCGAAGTCAACAATTAGTCAAAAAGACAACATATTTCTTGAGGCTGACACGATTATACGTATATTTAAATACTTTCGAATCAGCGCGTTACGTACGATCAAAATGTTTTTTCTTTACCTTTAATTAAAATCTTCGGACAAAAAATAGCTGCCTAAAAATCCCATAGTTTTGAAGAAAAGGAAGTCAATAGTATTAAATCCTGTACTTATTTTTGAGTGAGAATTTTTGTCCTCAAAGACGCAACTAACAAAAAAATAGATTTGGTGAAGCCAATAATAAATTTTTGTTGAGTCAAAAATTATTCCAAAATTCACGGCATTTATTTACGACGAATAAACCTAAATATGACAAAAATAATGTGGAAAATGTTGAAACAAAAATGGAATTGATATAGCTCACCAATTTTCCTTGTTGCTTAATCTACTGCTGTTCGTTGAATGGAGAACAAAAAGACACAGACACGAGACACGCGCGAACACCCGACACTTCATTAATTCGCTTCTATAGGAAATAGAAAATGTATATGTGCCCTATGAAAGGGAATTATAGCATTTACGAAAAAATTTCTTCTTTTCGTTTTGAGATTTGAAAAGGTGGAATTTTCTCTGGACTAATTTCAAAAAATTTGTTTTTCTACAGGCCGGATAAAACGCGAGAAAAACGACATTCCCGTTACGGACTGTTACTTCATTAATTTGTAAACGTGGCATGGAAGTATTTCACCATATTTTCTTCATAATTCACAAATCGATGAAAGATCTCGAAAATTAATTTTCTTGAACCGGATAGGACGTGACGAAAAAAACGCACCTGTTCGGTCCGGCTTCCCGTTAGCCGAAAATTTTGAATTTATTATACGTCCGGATCGTAAAATGTAATTTAAATAGTTGAATCCATAGATTTTGGCGTGTCACTCCCGTTACCAGGATGAAAAAGGTGTAATTTCATTAACCGGGATAGGGTGTAGTTGCGACTTACGGACTGGACTTTCCAAAAAAATTACTCCAATTTTAGATGGAGTAATTTGAACCTCGACGGTTCATAGTTGGAGAACATTAGGTAGGCATTTTCGCGGATTTGAAAAATTTGGATAAGAATGGAAGGGAATTGCCGTGAGAAAGGAAGTTATGTTTTTAGGTGTGTGGAAACTATGTAGCTTGATGCCTTTGCTTCGACTTTTGCACCTGCGAGGCAGGAACCTCGTAAGCATTTAGCGAGCTAAGAGTTTCTGTATTTTCTTTACACGTTATAATTTTAAATTCAACTTGCATCAAAATTGATGCAGATTAGAATTTGTAACCGGAGTTTTATTCCGGTGTGTATCATTTCAACCTCAATTTTGTACTTAGGAATTTAGGTACTTCAATGTCCCATTACTGCTGAGCAAGCGCGTGGCATTGTTTTGGCGTCACAACATGCTCATGCTGTCAGGCAGTGCAGCAGTCAAGTCAAACGGCAGAAAGCGAGACGAAGTTATGGTAGAAGAGCTTCAAAAGATAAGGGAGAAATCATCGCTGGTCGAAGCACATTGACTCGTTGCGACCGTCAAGCATATTGTGGCTGTGTGTAAGAAAGAGACAGTGTTACGTAGGCCTTTTGGCGGAAGAAGGACAGAGAGTGTTTTCCGCGTATGTACGCGAATGCCCGCTAAGGTGGTGTGTGCAAATGCACGAAATTTCGTTTCCTTTTGTTTCAATCTATCAAATGTAAAAGTGTCTGTCGGTGTTTCAATCATTTTTACGTTGATGTATCTTAACTCTAGGTTTTTTAGGATCAACTTTGACAGAAAAAGGGAAAAATAGCATAATGTAAATATATAGGCACACACATACACGTAAAAACAAACATTCACAATCGCACACTCGTGGTAAAACATGTTTTCATGCCAATCTGCCCACACATAAGTTACGTTTTAAGTAACTTTTCTTTTGGGAATTAACCTGAAAATTAAGTAAAGAAAAATGGCTTTTTTATTCTACTTTTGAAATCATAATTCCTTTCATTCCCAAACTATATTATAAATTGCTCTTCTGTGCGCAGTTGCAAAATTAGGACACTCTTGTCGTTTGGCATTCAAATTTGTTCTTCGAGTTTTACCGATTATTGCGAATCTCAATTTGCATAGAGACATTAAACTATCACAGAATGATAGAAAACAATGAATAAAGACTACTACCCTACTACCCTATTCGGGTAGTGTTTCTGGGTGGATAGTTTCTTGTAGTAAATAACTACAAGTGTGGGCTCACCACACCCACGACCGCCAACAGCAACGCAGTAGTATCAGACGGTCACCCATCCAAGTACTAACCGCGCCCAACACTGCTTAACTTCAGTGATCTAACGGGAACTGGTGTTTCCAGCGTGGTATGGCCGTTGCCATATATAAAATTTGAAAAACAAGTTGAAGGACTAGAAACATATGGACAATTTCTGTGAAAGGGGGAAAACCCACCTTTTTTATTTAAAAAAAAAATTTTACAAATTTTTCTTCATATAAAATAGTATATTGTGTATCGAGGGCGTACAGAAAGCTATTTTGACGAGTGTGAACTTGCCGCCCGAGCGAAGCGAGGTCGGCAGTCGCACGAGGCAAAATAGCCGTACGCCCTTGATACACACCATACTTGTTGTCCTACCCTTCTTGAAAACAATCATGTTAAGCAGATAGAGGATGTTTGGTGTACTTGACAATTTTAGATTATAAGTGGAAGAAAGAGATAGCGTACTCTGCAGAAGGGAGACTGTGGTGTGCAACGATGCATTTTTTTTAACATAAAGATAATTTCCTTTATATTCTCACTTGCATTGTTGCAGTGTATGTGTAGCGGGCGTAAAGTTTCATGTTGGCCCGGCGGCGGAGTGCGCATGTGCGAACGTCACTGGGCTGGAAGCGGCCACATTACGCCTGCCTCACGTGCATGCAATGGCGCGTTTTCAAGCGGGGTCGGACAAAAAACATATTCTATAAGTTTTATGGGGGCTAAAATTGTTCTGTGGCAAGAGAATTTTTTTCTTCATGAAAACTTCTGGCCACAAAAGTTACTTAGCCCACATAAAACTCACAAGGTGTTTTCCTCATAATAGTACAAATTAAAAAAAAAATTTGCAAAAAATATAAGTGTGGATTTTTTGAGAAAATCGACTTTTTGTCAATTTTTAACATTTTCTTAATTTTCTCACGGATTTCAAAAGAAGACGATAAACTCTACCAGATTGTAAAAATAAATCTTAAACGTGTCCATTAGGTCAAAAGTTACATACATTTAAATAAAAAATTCGGACTTTTTTGAAAAACAAAGCAAAAAATTCAAATACGCATAACTTGGTAAAAAATTTTTTTTTCCACAAATCGCAAAAATACGTATTGCTTAATTTCCTCTAAAAACAACATATTTTTCCCCCGAGTATGGCCCCTGAACGAAAAGGTTACATGGCGTGACTGCATGCTCTGTGGTGCGAGAAACACCCAGAGCTCTCGGATTTTTCGCAAAAACGTCTGCGAAACCGTGCCGAAGACCTCCGGAAAAGGGGTTATATAAGCGGAGCGCCTACACAACCGCAGCCAGAACAAGCCGGCAACAGAGAAAAAGAGGCGAAACTGAGACCAACCTCGAAGAGGCATCCAATAGAGGAAGAACGATGCTTCAAGACCCGGAGAAATATCAGCATTCAGGTTTCTTCCAAGCCCAAAGATCTGACTGAACTGGATGATGAGCTTCGTGGAGATTTTTCCGAAAAATCCGACCTCTGGACTATCAATTGTAGTGTGTACAATGCAGCGAGAACGTTGGCAGATGCAAACCGTAAAACAAAACCAACCGTTGATCATAAGACCAAAAGACGAATGCTTCAACTTAGCACAAAGATTGACTACATAACATCTGGCAGGACTTTCACTGCCAAGGTTCGACAGTTCGCGCGCGAACTGCGGATCCGTCATCACAAAATCAACAAGTCAAAGCTACTGACCATCAGGCAGCATATTTTTGACAGAATACGAGTACTATCTAACGCTAGGAGAAGTCTAGAGCGGAGAGAGAGGTGGGTCAGAGAAAATCAACAGTTTTTGTCTGACCCATCTCGACTCTTCCAAGACCCTCCAGGTACTGTCGACCATCCGCCCAAATCAGAGGAGTTCGAAGCATTTTGGGGAGAAGTCTACGAAGTCCAACATCCACTTGAAGAAGGCTCAAAGAACATAAATAGCTTCAAGGAGCTATGCAATGCCCTCATAACAGCTGAGGAGGAATGCCCACCTATCACTACCGAGGAGGTGAAAAACGTATTAAGAGGCATGAAGAACTGTTCCGCTCCGGGACCAGATGGTATCAAGACCTTCTGGTGGAAGAAGTTTCCTTCAACCCACCAGCATCTGGCCCGAATTTTCACCTCATATCTAAAATCGGAAGAGCCTATTCCGGGGTGCTTGGTGGAAGAGCTCACAGTGCTCCTGCCGAAGACGGGCAACTTAGCTGACCCTAAGAATTACAGACCAATAACTTGTCTGAACACACTGTATAAGATCTTCACAGCTATCTTAAACGATAGGGTTGTTCGGACAATTGGACCTGTGTGGCGAGAGATGTATGAACATCGTGGCTCAAAGAAAGGCGTAGCAGGATGTCGGGAGAACTAGCTCATCGATAGATGTGTCTGTTAAGACGCAGCATCCTATCAGCGATTACTATCGATGGCCTGGATTGATTACCGGAAAGCTTTCGATTCAACCCCCCATAGACTTATCATCTGTCTGTTGGAAAGCCTAAAGGTTCATCCACACATCGTGAGGTGCATCGAGACATTAATGCCGCTTTGGAAAACCAGATTTACTATCTCATCTAGAAAACATCGTGTGATCACTAACAGTATCACTTTCAGAGAGGTGTGTGTCAGGGCGACACCATGAGCCCTCTCCTCTTTTGCCTCACATTATCGCCACTATCTCTCGCACTTCCTGAGCTCGTTGGAAGAAGCGCTATACGAAACTTTTGCGCTGGAGAGACCTATACATACCTGAGCGTGCCACAGAGCCGCATTCAGGACGTGACATCTATAAAGGATACTCTCCGATGCAGATACAAACGTCTCATCCGACGGATATGGTCTGCCGAACTGTCGGCGAGGAACAAAGTATCTGCAACGAACATGCTTGCCGTCCCCGTAGTACTCCATTCATTTGGAGTAGTTCCATGGACGAAGGACGAGCTCAGATCCCTCGATATCGGGTCCCGAAAGGTTATGCATATAAACCAAAGCATGCATCTTAAGTCTTCTGTTCCACGACTTTACATCTCACGCCGTCAAGGTGGTCGCGGAATACTGAATCTTGAATGTCTTCATAACAGGATTATTCTGAGTACAGGACATATGGTCGCAAATGGACAAGACCCTATTCTTAAAATGGTCAGGAAACACGAAGAAGTGGGCAAAGGGGCGTTTCTATACAAAGCAGCGGAGGAGGCTGCTGAAACACTCGGCCTTGACTTCAATATTAGGGGTGAGCAAAATGCACCAAATCTTATTCATCTTGAATACTCACTCCTGAAGGCCCGGATTAAGAAAGCACAGGAGAAAAACTTCCACGAACAGCTCCTCGACAAGAGGATGCACGGCATCTTCCACAGAAATGTGGAAGATCAGTCGATGTCGTATGAGCTAACATTTGCTTGCCTTAGATCACCCGGATTGAAGTCGGGCACAGAGGGCTTCATTTTGGCATGTCAAGACGGTGTCATTTCCACTCTAGCATACCGTCGCCACATTTTGAGCCAAGACATTCCCGATGATAGCTGCAGAGCGTGTCATGCACAACCCGAGCATCTAGGACACATACTATCTAGTTGTCCAACTCATGCGGGAACGACCTACATGCAAAGACACAATGCCGCACTAAGAGTGCTTTATTACCATCTCTGTCACTCTTACGGCATTAGCCCAAATACCCATGTTCGTTATCGAATTTTCGGCACCAGCTGACGGTTATACCCGGAATATTCTGTTAAGCTAATCGTCTTGATCATCGGCGCTCTTGGAAGTACCAAGGTTTCACTGATTAATAGCCTAAAAAGCATCCCTGCGTTTCAACAAAATGCTGAGACACTTGCGGGGAAAATGAAGAAGGCGGTCGTCCTTGGGTCGCTCCGTGTCCTCAGGGTGCACGAGATTTTTGCCGGATCATCGTATTGAATTCGTCGCAGACTGTTTGAAAAGACGTTTGAAAAGACGTTTTGAAAAGCTTTGCATTTCTTGAACAAGACTATTCTTCCCTGTCATGTTACATTTAATGGGTTAATATTTTACATTATTGTTTTACTTTACACACAATCAGACAAAATCACCCGGAAAATCAAAAATTTTAAACGTTTTTATGTGCTACAGGTCCTTCAAGTGAGAATCAAGCGTGAATATTTATAGGGTCCCTTTCTTTAAGACCAATGAAACTAACCATTATGAAATAAAGAAAATTTGAAACATTGTTGCAAAAAAGGTTGCCTTCGCCAATAATTCCCTGTCTGTGGAGAATCACCCATATATATATCGACGCCTCCATTCAATATGAGTCCATGTGCTGACAGCGCCCAGTATGAGACTATTCCCTATGCTTATACACAGCGCATAGTCTTATACACGGCGCTGTCAGCAGATAGACTCATATTGAATGGAGGCGTCGATATATATATA
>CAKNYM010046657.1:3870-19347 GCA_932195095.1 Andricus curvator
CGAAATTCGTACAATTCCAAATTCATCTTATGAACAAAAAGATGATACGGCAAAAGTACTAGAAAGGTTCAAAATCTATCCTGCTACATTAGGAATTTTGGGATAAAAGTACTAGAAAAGTTCAAAATCTATCCTGTTACAATAGTAATTATTGAGAAAAAAGTACTCGAAGATTTCGACTTAATTCTCCTCGAAGTTTGTATAATTCCGAAGGTCGTGCTAAAATGTTCTTGTGGCAAAAGTACAAGAAAAGTTTAATATCCGGTCTGTTACAATATCAATTTTCGAGACAACTCTACTAGCCAGAAAAGTTCCAAACCAATGCTGTTACAAAAGGAATGTTTCAGACAAAAGTACTAGAAGACTCACGGTTCACTTTTCAAGAAATTTCTACATTTCCAAATTCATCCTGTGAAAAAATGATATTGGGACGAAAGGGATAGAAAAGTTCAAAATCCGTCATGTTACAACAGGAATTATGGTTCAAAGTACTAGAAATCTCCCACTTCACTTTTATTATAAAGTTCCAGAATTCCGAATTCATGTCATCAGAAAATATTGTTGGGACAAAAGTACTAGAAAAAGTCAAATTCCTTTTTTTTTTAAATATCAACGATTACATTTTTCTCAGAAGAGAATAATTTTATTTTTCGATAAAAGTTTTTAATAATAAAATAAATTATTCTTATTTATCATCCCCATATGCTGGAAGTAAGTTTTTTTCAAATTGAAAATTATATTTTCAATTATTATCCAAAGACAATTTTCAAAACTCATGAAAATTGAAGCTTTATATTCTTGAATGATTTACTCGAAATTGGTTAATTTTTTTATCAAACTCATTTTCTTCCAATCAACCATGTCAATATCTTAGGAGTTAGTTTTTATTTTTTGTTTAAACTGAAAATCGCACTTTTTCGAGCGATCCGCAGCTAAGTCTGTTCCAATTTCAGGTTCCTGTCACATGGACATTTTCAAATTCCACATTGTATTCCTCGTAACTGGATAACTTTTTTCAATTGTATTTTTTTGGCATTAGTTCAGAAACACTTCAGTTCAGGAGTGGACTTTTGCTTTTTCTCTAAATGGTGATTACGATTTTACAGAATGTTTTTTTTTTGCTCTCCTGAAAAACTGTACTGCAACTCTTCAATTGCAGAGCTACAACGTTTATTGCTCTGCTTTTACCAAAACTTGAGCTCTTTCTTCTAATTGTCAGAAACAACGGAAAATGCTCAAGCATTTTTTGCAGACTTTTGTAGCCCTAACAAAATCGCACCCAGTATGGAGTATGAAGTTGAACTAACTTGATAAGAAAAGTTTTCGCAGGCTGAAACCTATAGGACAAGTCGATTCTTCAAAGAACAGAGGAGAAGATGAGGGTACATTCGATTCGAAGGAAAGTACCCATTTTCACAAGAAGGATCGACATATTGCATTATAGTTTTCCCTGAAAGACTCCTCGTGACCCTAAGGCCAAGACTCAATTGTAAAAGAACTGCTAAGTAATTTTGGTCCTACTATTCTCTTTTTCAGTATACCACATACTAGGGGGAAACAATAAAATTATGATGATCCGGGACGGATCGGTTATTCAAACTGATAAACCGAAGTAATCCGAGTAATCCAGTGCCATGCGAAGTAATCCACTTGTAATCCGAAGTCATTTACTTTTAGTCAGGAGTTATCTACTTTTAATCCCGAGTATTATACTTGTGATGCGAATTAAATCACTTGTAATTCAGAGTAATCTACTTGTTATCTGGAGTAATTCAAGTAATCCGAGGTAACTTGAGTAATTAGGAGCAATTCACTTGTAATCCGCGAAAAGCCACTTGTAATCCAAAGTGATTCACTATTGTTCACTAGTTGTTTAACTTTCCTATTTTTATATCTGTAATCATTTTTGAGCCTATTTCTCTCCTCATTGCTAAGAACTGTAATGTTCAATGTTCTCTTGTGGGCTTTTTTTTCTTTTCTTGCTGGGCTGCCTGAATTTCATCATTCCACCACGCATCACCAGACTTTCTTCCTACCACTGCCGTACCACACACTTCAGTCGCAGTTTTAACAATGATATCCCGTAAAAAAGTCCACGCGCCCTCTATATTTGTATTGCTTCTAAGCGCCTTCCAAGTTGCTTCATCTATGCGTTCGTTTGTCTTATTCTGAAAATCTATTCGCACTTCCGGTTTCTGTAAATTTTCAATCTTGATTCGCGTTTGTTTCGTTTTTTCTCTCCTCTTTCTTCTCCATCCCCGCCCTAAGTTTATTTTGGAGACGGAAAGGTAATGGTCAGTATTGCATTCGGAACCCCTCATGACTCTTGTATCTTTAACTAGTTCTCTTAGTCTTTCATCCGCAATAACGAATTCAATTATACTGCGGTTATTTCCTTTACACCAGGTGTACGTGTGGATCATTTTATGCCGAAACCAAGTATTTGTAACAAATAGGCCCTTTTCTAAGCATAAGCTCACTAATTTTTCCCCGTTATAATTTTTTCTTGCTGGATCCCCAAAATTACCTAGCACCCTTTCTGTATATGTATCCTGACGTTGGACGCCGACTCATCCGTTCATATCTCCTAGCAGAATTATTCTTTCACCTTGATCGCAAGTACTTATCGTATCATTTAAAGTGTCACAGAAGGCGTCTTTGACTTCTCTCGGATCTCTATCAACTGGGGCGTAGCACACTATGATAAATAATCTTCTGATACCTACCTTCATTCTAGCCCACAACAATCCGGAAGATACAAAATCATGATCTTAGAGATGCTGATCTTGCTTTTTCATTCATAATTGAACCGACCCCTTGACTACGATTTGATTCACTACCTACTCCTGACCATATTTCAAAACCGCCTTTCAACACCCCATTTTCTATGTTTCTACTTTCGCAACCCTTTTTCTTCGTCTCAGGTACACATAAAATATCTAGTTTCCTCACGTGCATAGTTTCTCGTAGTTCCCTTACCTTAAGATCATTCACTGCTCTAGCATTGCAAACATCCATTCTCCATTTATCGCCTGAAACTCGACCTTTACGTTTACCGTGTGTATGCATTTCGTCAATCAAAGTTTAAGTCCATTCCGAGGCTACTTTATTGTTTGTATTATTCATGTTTAGATTGTACACCCAACTTCCACCTTTATGCGCGAAATTTGTTTTGCGAGTTGAAATCATGTCCAAGTGAAATAGTGATTCGTCGTATGGTGGGGAGTCTAGTTGTAACGTCAGTCCCACCAAAAACTTCTGTGACTGGGGAGAGGGGGGACAGAGGAAGGAAACCGAGAGTCTCAATTGGTTGGTGATTTATGCTGAGAAGGTCACCAGCCTTCAGCAGCGTTGTATTAGATAGGAGTTCATATGTTCTCATCTGCCAAATCACGGCCTACCTCTAGGCATGGAACCAAAAACTGTTTTTGTTTTTTTTCAAATTCGATAAAGAGTTATATATGTATACCATTAAGTCATTTCCCTTTCAGGGTAGGCGTGACACTACCCGATTCGGGTAGTGTTTCTAGGTGGATAGTTTTCTTGTAGTTATAAATAACTATAAGTGTGGGCTCACCACACCCACGATGTGGGTATAATATATAATATATAATTATATATATTAATTTTTTTCCTGCAATTCGGAATAATTCGATTGTTATCTGGAGTAATCCACTTGGTGTTCGGAGTAATACACTTTGAATGCGATGTTATCCACTTCAGAATCGGATTAATTCAAGTAATTCTGAGTAATCTATTTGTAGTCCGAGATAATTCACTTGTAATTGGGAGTAATTCACTTCTCACCTAGATTAATTCAAGTAATTCGATGCAACTCAAGTGATTCAGAATAATCCACTTGTAATGTGGAGCCATTTAAGTAATTTCGTGTAATCCATTTGTAATCCGTAGGATCCACTTGTGTTTCGAAATAATAACCTTTTTATCCAAAGTAATTGAAGTAATCCGCGGTAACTCAAGTCATTCAGAGAATTTCTCTTTTAATCCGAAGTAATACACTTGTAATCTGAGGTGCTTCACTCATAACATGGAGTAATTCAAGATTCTGGTGTAATCCACTTGTTATTTTAAGTAATCAACTCGTTATCTGGAGTAATTCAAGTAAACCAAGTAAAGTTTGGAAAGTAAAACAAGGACAGGAGAAGTGGTAGGAGAAGATAGACACGTGAAAGTTGCGTTTTGGAATGTCTCAGGATTAAAAAACAAGGATAATTATTTCTGGGGGGGATTTACAAAATGGGACGTGATAATGATGAGCGAAACTTGGGCGGATGAGAAAGATTGGAAGGGTATGGAAAGATTGTTACCGAAATCATATGTGTGGAAGATGCAAGCAGCGAGGAAGGATCACGCGAATGAAAGAGGAATGTGTTACATGGTGTCAGGGGTAAGAAAATAAGTGGTAGTAGAGGAAGAAAAGGAAGAGGATACGGAAGAAGAGGACGGAACAATGGTAAGAAACATAAAAGTGGGAAAAGTAGTTGTGGATGCGGTATGCGTGTACAGGAAAAGAGAAGAAGAGGAAGGATGGAGAACAATAAGGAAATGGAGAGAGAAAGAGGAAAAGGGGTTGGTGCTGATAGGGGGGGACCTGAATTCGTGGACTGGGAAACAAGGGGGAGAAGCGTGGGATACCGAAAAGGAGGGCTACATAAAAAAATCAAAGCACAAGCAAACAGATCGGGAGGGTAGGAGGCTACTGTACTTGTTGGGAGAGGCGGAATGGTTTGTTTGTAAGGGCAATACCAGAGGAGAGGAAGAAGGGGAATTAACGTACGTGGGTATAGACTATAGGGGCACTTTAATAGACTACATTCTGGCAGAAGAAAGAATAAGGAAGCTGATGGTTAGAATGGAAGTGAGCAATGAAATAGGCTCAGAGCACTTTCCGGTGATCGCGACATTGAAACGTGGTGGTACAAATCACCGTAGGGGGGAGAAGGAAAGAAAGGGGGAAATGAAATTGAAAATAGGCAGATGGGGGAAGGAAAAATTAAGAGAATTTAGAGAAAAAATAGAAAACGAGGATATAGGGAGTATGGAAGAGGAAGTAGACACGCTACTAGAAAAACTTGAAGGAGTGATTGATAAGGTGAAGGAAGAGGTGAGACCGAGAGAAGAAGGAGAGGGGAAAGGAGAGTCTGGTGCGAACGATGAATGCAGCTAAACCAAAGATAGGATGAAAGAGAATATAAGAAAATGGAGGAAAGGGGAAATGGAAAAAGAGGAACTGAGCAGGAGAAAGAGGAAGCATGAAAGAATGACAACAGAAAAAAAAAGAAGGAGAAAGAAAGGTACATGGAAGAGGTGGAGAAAGCGGTAAAGAAAGGGGGGCAATGGGAAGTGACAAACAGGGATAGAGGGGAGAAGAAGGGCATAAATGAAGAAATCGAGATGAAAGAGGGGACGAATAAATTATAATTCTGAACAATTGAAATTAGGTCAAACGACAATTTAGGCTTCAATGTGGAGTATTGCAAATAATAATCAGGTCAAATAACAATAACAGCAAATTAATCACATTACGAATTTAGTGGAGATAGGCTCTGATTAATCTTGTTTTCACTTTCGCTGCTATAATAATTTCGATATGGTCGGAATAATGCTTTTCATCCTCTGATACCACCAATATCATCTGTTGTCATAAAAAAATTCTGATAATTCGTAAGAAGGTCAATTCCAATCTTTTTCAATCGATAAATTTTTTGCCACTTAATTATGTCATACAATTTTAGATAAGCAGAAACCAGAGCATTTTCATTATCTGAATCTTATGTCATTCCTAAAATAAGAAAAACAGTTTCTGTTCTTAATTCAGATTTTCTCTTATCAACTGTTTATTTAAATCGCAGATATATGTGTTTTAATCATTATATAATTATAATTTTTTGAAGAACCGAAGAAACCGATTTTATTAGAATACATATTGTAACACATAATTGTAAATTTTCTTTTGAACCTAATGTTTTTTTTTGTGAATATAACCTTGAATTGTTCCCAAATTGTGGATCATTTATAAAATCCATATCGATATTTCCGGTGAAAACCGCTGGCTTAACCTACAATTCTACAAAAATTGTTTATCATCTTCTTTGAATTCCAAAATTTTTTTTTTAAATACCGGTTTCCGTTGCAAAACGCCAACGTAAACTCAAGTTCTTAAAAAATTGCGAATCTTCTTTGGAATATAATTTTTTTTAATTAAAAATACTGTTCAAATTATAATGATTTTTATTTTAAAACACCAATTTTCGATGTAAAGCGCTAACGTAACCTAAAAATACAAATTTAAGAAATAATACATTGATTTTCAAACAAATAATTGAGTTTTCAAATAAAAATTACTAATTTACGACCAAAAATGGAATAGTCAATTTTCAATTAAAGAAAATAATTTTCAACAAAAAAAAAAAAGGAATTTTCAACCAAAAAGTTGAATTTTTAAGGTAGAAAACAAATTTTCTAAAAAATAAAATAAATTTTAACCAAATTTATAAATTTATAACCAAACAGTTGAACTTTTAATTAAAAAAAATAAATTTATAATCAAAATGGGACAGTTAAATTTTCAGATAAAAAAAATTAACAAAATAAGTTTTCAACCATGCAGTTGAATTTTCAACCAAGAAAGAATAAATTTTCAACTGAAAATTAATTCTCTACCAAAAACAAAAACAAAAAACAAAAAATAAAAAAATACAATGATTTCCAAAGAAATAGTTCAATTTTTAATTAAAAACACTAATAGACAATGAAAAATGGAACAGTTAAATTTCAAGTTGAAGAAAATCATTTTCAACAAAAAAGAACGAATATTCAACCAAATTGTTAAAAAATTATTAATCTTCTTTGAAATGTAATAATTTTTTTTCACAATGCTAAACACTAACATAGCATAACAGAAAATTGTTCAGAAAATGAAAATCTTGTTCGAATAATTTGTATTTGAAAATAACAATTTCCGGTGTGAAATTCCAACATAACCTAAAATTGTTAAAATGTTGTAAATCATCTTGGGAATATAATCTTTTTTTATTAAAAACATTGTTCAAATTATCATGATTCTTATTTTAAAATACCGATTTTGGCTGTAGAACACTAACGTAACCTAAAATTGTGGAAAAATTATCAATCTTCTTTGAAAATTTATGAATTTTTAATGCAAATTTAAATTTTTGACACAAAAAAAAACTTACACAATCCAAAATTGTTCAAGCTTCTAAATTTGGTTTATTATAAACAAAATCGCTGGATATAAATCAAATTATTTTTGTTTAAAAAATCAAATTCCAGGTAAAATACACTAACATAACCCAAAACTGGTTAAAAATTATAAATATTTATTTGGAAACTTGTGAGTTTTTAATGCAAATTTTTATTCTTGACCAAAAAAATACTAACACAATTCAAAATTGTTCAAGCTTATATTTTTGATTATTATAAATGAAAATCATTGGATTTAAATATAATGATTTTTTTTCTTCTAAAATACAAATAAAGGTGAAACACAATAACATAACCTAAAGTTGTTGAAAAATTCTAAATATTCATTAAAATCGAATTTTTTTTTAAATACTAATAATTTTCATATTTCTAATGTTTTAGAATGTCAATTTTTGGTTTAAATCGCTAACATAACCTAAAATTGTTGAAATTATGAACCTTTCGAATCTAAATATTTTTGTTTGAAAACTTCAATTTCTGGTAACAAAAATAGTAACAAATCCGAAAAACGGAAATTGTTGAATAATTTTTATTATTCGAAATCTAATAACTTTATAGTTAAAATTTCCAGTTTCGGTGTAAAACGCTGACATAACCTAAAATTGTTTGAATTGGGAATTTTCTTTGAAATATTTAAAAAAAATTAAAAATATCAATTACCCATGAAAAACACAAAGATAATCCAAAATTGTTAAAAGATTCTATACATCTTGTTCAAATTATAATAATTTTTGTTTCAAAAACTCAATTTTTAGTGCAAATTGCTAACGTAGCCTTAAATTGTTCATAAATTATGAACCATCAGAATCTAATGATTTGTGATTTAAAAAACGATTTCCTGTGAAAAAAGTTAACATAACCTGAAACTGTTCAAACTTGCGAATCTTCATCAAATTTTAAATTTTTTTGTTCTAAAAATACCAATATACGATGAAGACACTAACATAATTAAAAACTGTTGAAAGATTCTAACTCTTGTTCAAATGCTACTAAGTTTTGTCTTAAAATACCAAATTTTGGTGTAAAAATGAAACGCAACCTAAAATTGTTCAAAAATTATAAACCTTATAATTAAATGATTTTTGTATAGGAATTGCTACAAGGTAAAAAACGCTGAAAATGCGAAAAAATTTAAATTTTTGAAGATAGTTCAATCTTTGAAATCTAAATTTTTTTTATTAAAAATACCCAATTCCGGTTTGAAGTGCTAGCATAACCTAAAATTGTTGAAAAATTGTAATCTCGATAATGATTTTTGTTTAAAACTGCTAATTTCAAGTGACAAAAATGAGCATATCCTGAAATTTTAAGAAATTTTAAGTACGCTTCGAAACTTTATGATTTTATATTAAAATTATTTTTTTAAATCGTAATTTCCAGCGAAAAGTACTTACATAAAATATGTATAATATTTTAAATAATTTATTAGATAATTTAAAAATTTTAATTTACCCGCGCAGAAGTTTCAAAAAGCACAAATGAAGGGTCCGCGTTCTAAACCTGTTAACTGACATTTTTTTTCGAAATTGATTTTTTTGTATTTTCTGCAACATTTTTTATATGCAGTTAACATCCTGCAAACGAAGGGGCAAAATTCCTTTCAGTTTTTTTTGTGGATTTTCTAAAATCGCGTTTTGGTATATACAACATAGTTCCGCGGTCTAAACCTGTTCACTGCTTATGGCGTCTTACGGAAAATCCATGTTTTTTCTCAAATCGGCTCAGTTTACTCGTAGAATAGGGCAGTGAGATACATGTCAGTGTGTGTGCAGTTAAGTGTATGCATGTGTCGAAAGTTATTTGTGGCTACTTTCACGTCATCTTCGATGTTTTCGTCTACAGATCGTTGTATGTAAAGACGAAGGTGAGCAGTGATGCATTCGAGACGATTTCGAGAAAATTCGAGATTTTCTTGGAACATGTTCAGGTGAACTCAGAACTCCATGGAGATCGAGAATCTCGAATAAAAAATTTCCAGATCTCGAGTCGAGAATCTCGAAACTTTTTATTCGAGATTCTTGATCTCCGTGAAGTTTTGAGTTCACCTAAACATGTTTCAAGAAAATCTCGAATGTTCTCGAAATCGTCTCGAATGCATCATTAAAGGTGAGCGACGCTTCTCGATTACTAACACTCAAGAAACTTTTGCAATAAACTATTTAACATTTTTGCAAGCACATCTAGTTTTGGAATGCGATTTCAAAAAAAATTTGACATATAAAACGTTAACATATCAAACGGTAGAACACTGCAGATAATAGGTTTAGACCGCTGCTGGACCCCTTTAGATAACATATGTATAGCTTTCACTTGTCATATAACGTTCGATTTTGATTAAAATGTTATAAAACTAACGTGTATTATTATTCTCTAGTAAATAAACAAAAAAATTTTTACGGTTTGAAAAAATATTGAAAATTGCAAAAATAACAACGATTTTCCTTCGCCGTGTCTGAAATGTCAGTTAACAGGTTTAGACCGCGGACCGTTCAAATTTTTCAATTCGTGTAAGGTTTTCTATGATTTTTCTTTTTGAACAAATTATTTCTGGATTTAATTTTCAAAATTTGAAGTCAAAGATATTAAATAGCTCCAAGTAATGAAACCCTAATCAGATGGACTTGTTTCGTAGGAAGTAGGGGTGTAGGGGTAAAGCAAGGTGGAGGAATAGTGAAGGTGCTGTACTGAAACTTAGCAGGGGTAAAGAAGAAATATGAGGATTTCTGAATGTATATCCAGGAATTTGATGTTGTGGGACTGGAACAGACTTGGCCCTGCCAAGGGGTGTAGGTGGAGGCTCCAGGAAGCGGTCAGAGTGAAGAAAAAAGGAAGGGCTAGTAGGAGAATTATAAGGGGTGTTTGGATTAGAGGAATAAATTCATGGCTTGAAAGAGGGGGAGGGCGTGCAAGTGAGGGCAGTAAAGATAGGAGGGTAGAGGTGTAAGTTTGTAACAGTGTACAATAGGGATGGAATGGAAAGGATTGAAGAAAGGGTGGCAGACTTGCTAGGCGAAAGAGAGGAGAATACGTGTAACTGGAGTGGAGGACTATAATGCGACGACGTGGAGGAAAGGGAAGAAGAGAGTTTGAAGAGTTCTTCACAGAGAAGAAGATAGTTTGAAAAGGTGATCGAAGGATAAGATAATAATTAAGGAGATGAAGATTCTAAGGGACTGGGTGAAGGATAGAGGCTAAGCAGTAGCGAATGGTATGGTAACAGGGGACGAAGAGGGAGAATACACATATGTGAGTAAGGTAGGGGTATTGGTGATAGACTATGTGATAATGAATATACGAGGGTGGGAGGAGACGGAAAGTTTCGCAGCAGAAGGGAGGGTAGAATCAGACCATCAGCCATGAGGGTTACGGATAAGAGGGGAGAGCGGCGGAATTCAATGTGGGGAAGAAGTGTCTACAGGGTAGAGGGTGAACTGGACAAGAAGGCCGATAAACAAGTATCAGGGGCAGTCAGGGAAGGTACGTTTTAAAGGGGAGTCGGTGGAAGAGATATGAGAAGATCTGAGAGAGAATGTGAAAGGGTGTGTGCAAAAGATGGTGTTTAGAAAGAAGAAGAAAGGAATGGTGAAGCCGTCGTGGGATAAGGAACCTAAAAAGGTGAAAAGGAAGTAGAAGAAGTGGAAAGAGGGAACTGCGAAAATGAAGGAGTACGTAGAAATGTGGAAGGAGTTTAGGTTGATGTGTAAGGAGGAGAAGCAGGAATAGAAGAAAGATCTGCAAGAGGAGTTGAGAAGTGTTAAGACAAAGGGGGACGTGTGGAAGATAAAAAATAGGTTCATGAAGCGTAGGGTGGGGAAAACGAGAATATAGGGAGTAAGGAATGGTGGGAGCTTTTTAAAGAATCGTTTCGGAGTTCAAATTCATAGAAGAGAGATGAGGGGAGTGAAAGAACGAGGGTTGTAGAGCAGGCATGCCCAGCTAGGGAAAATTCCCGCTGGGAACACATGTTCCGCGTCCACCACTATTTCTTCTGGAGAGCGGGAGTAGTGGTAGAGGTCGCAGAATCTCTACCACCACTCCCGCTCTCCAGAAGAAATAGTGGTGGACGCGGAACATGTGTTCCCGGCGGGAATTTCCCCTAGCTGGGCATGTCTGATGCACAGGAGGAGAAGTTGAATGTCGAGGAGATAGAGAAACAGATAAGGAAGTTAAGAAGGTCAAATGGGGTAGTGAAGAAAGTATGGATGGGGGAGGGATTCGCAGGAGGGTGGAGGAAGGGGTTGATAATGGCACTATATAAGAAAGGAGATAGGAATAGGCAGGAAAACTATAGAGGGATTACGGTACAAATAACGAACAACAATGATTGCAATAAAGTCGGTGTCTTCGGTTCTATCAAAAATTATAATTATCCAATGATAATATTGATAAGTAGGAGTGACATAAAATACAAACGTAAAATCTGTTCCGGTTTCTGATTACCACAGTAGTATGACATAAATAATAGGTCAACAAACTTATTAACTGAAAAAAATTACAATTAACCTTCTTGCTGATTATCAGAACTTTTTTTAAACAATGACTACATATTTTTGATTCGTCTCCAATGTGCAGCTCATCTCCTGAAAACAATTTCGACAACTAATCTTTAACCCAACTTATCGGTGGGTCAGTTGGGAGATATTTAGTTCAGATATATTTATTATGAATTTATGAATTATAAACATCACATGTGTTTTCTTTATTTTTAAACTCCCACGACTTCTTGAAAATGAAATGTGTTTTTATATTATTTAAATTATGAGTTTTTCAAAAATTACTTTTATCAAATAGATTTTCAACCAAAGTAGCGAATTTTTAACTAAAACGATGAATTTTTAACTGGACCTGTTAAATTTCCAATTAAAAGATAAATTTTTCACAAAATACAACGATCTTTAATAAAATAGTTAAATTTTCAACCAAAGAAAAGAATTTTCAACCAAAACTTATTAAAAAATATTTTTTATAAAAACACTAAAAGAAGGAAAAATACATTAAAAGTAAAATAATGGCTCAAACAATTCCGAAATGAACTCCTATGTCTGTTGGAATAATTCTTCTATTTTGAATATCGCGCTAGTTCTGTTTATTTTTCTTCTGTTGATTTGGAGCGGCAATATTTAAGGAATTTAACCTATTTATCGCAAGTGTTGACGATCCGCAGGGACTTTCCGCCTCAAATATGGATTTGAGCTTCCAAAAGAAAAAAAAATTGCCCCACGATAATCATTCATTGTGTCAGCATCTGGAATTGATTTTTTCAGGTGAGTTTTTTAGGTTACATTACTCCCTGCATTAGCCGAGAACAGGAGATAGAGGAGGAAGGGAATGGGATGGAGAGCGCGGAAGAAAATCCAAGGACAAGATACTGAATGGGGAAGGAAAGAAGTTGTTAAAGAGCCGAGAGGAGATGGGATGGTTTATCCTAAACGGAAATATAGAGGGGGATGAGGAAGGGGAATATACACGTTCAGGAGGAAAGAGGGGAACGGTAATTGATTATGTGGCAGTGGACGACGAGGTTAGAGAGAAGGTTAAGAAACTAAAGGTAGGGAATTATGTAGATTCGGATCACTTTCCCTTAGTAGTAAGAGTAGAGAGAGAAATGAATAATATCAATAAAGCTAAAAAGGAAGCAAAAATAAAAAGAGCAGGAAGAGGGGATTGGTCAATGGAAGGTAAACAACAGTTTAAAGAAAAAGTCAGGAATATCAAAATAGGGGAAGGAAATGTAAACGAGGAAATGGAAATAATTATAGGAGAAATAAAAGGACTATTAGAGGGCACAAGCAAAAAAGAAGCTAGTGAAGGAGGGGACAGAAGTGGATGGGATGAGAATTGTAGACAGAAGAACAAGGAAGTGAAAAGGGAATTAAGGAAATGGAGAAAAGGGACAAGTAGTGGAGAAGAATATAGGAGAAAAAAGAAGGAGTATACTGAGTTGTGTGATAAAAAAAAGAGGAGGAAAATAAAAGATTTGAAGAAGAAGCGGAGAAGGCTAGGACAGAAGAAGAGGTTTGGAAAGTGGTAAATAGAGAGAGAGAAGAAGAAGGAAAAGAGTAAACCAGGATTATGAGATGGTAGAGTGGAAAAAATATTTTATGGAATTACTAGGAGGGGTAGAGAGGAAAGTTAGGAAAGTAGGAAAAGATGGTAGGGAAACAGATGAAGAGGAGGATATTACAAGGGAAGAAATAGACAAGGTATTAGGGATGACGAAAGATGGAAACGCACCTGGTATATATGAGATTCCAAATGAAGTATGGAAATATGGGGAAACAGAATTAAAGGATAATTAATGGATAATGTGCAATAGAGTATGGAGAGGAGAGGGGTGGCCAGAGTTATGGCATGAAGGAGTAGTGATACCAATAGTGAAGAAAGGCAAAGGGGAGGAGGTTAAAGATTATAGGGGAGTGACACTAATGCCAACACTGTATAAAGTATATGTGACTGTTTTATCGGAGAGGTTAAAAAAAGAAGTTGTGGAGAAAAAGATAGAGCCACCGAATCAGACAGCGTTTAGAAAAGGGATGGGGGTAATGGACAATATATATATTCTGAACTATTTAGTAAATAAGAGGATTAAAAGGGAGAAAGGGGCAATGGTAGCAATATTCGTGGACTTAAAGGCGGCGTTTGACTCAATAGACCGAGGCGACATAGAAAAAGTTATGGTGAAAAAGGGGATACGAGAGGGATTAATAAAGAGAGTATCGGAAATTTTGAGAGAGACAAAAAAGCAAGGTAGAGGTAGGAGAGCAAGTAGGAGATAGTTTCTGGTTGGAGAGAGGAGTAAGACAAGGATGTCCTCTGAGCTCACTTTTATTCAATATATTATTATCATACTTGGAAGAAGAAATAAAGAGAAAAGGGTGAGGAGGAGTTAGGATAGAGAACGAAAAGATATATACACTGGCATACGCAGACGATATAGTGTTGATGGCAGAGGATGAAGAAGGGATGGCGGGCTTAATTACAGGATTAGAGAAATACTTAGATAGAAAAAAGTTGAATTTAAATGTAGAAAAGATAAAGATAATGAGGTTTAGAAAAGGAGGGGGAAGAAAGAAAGAATGGACGGGGAGATGGAAGGGAATAAAATTAGAAGAAGTAACAGATTTTAAGTATTTGGGATATAACTTGCAAGCAAATGGAGATCATAGAGCTCATATAAGAGAAAGGATAAAAAAATCATCAGGGGTAATGAAGCAGATATGGGGAATAGGAAAAAGAAGGTTTAAAAAAAATTGGAGAAGGAGAATCTGGTCATTTGATACGCTGGTATAGCCGGTATTAGGTTATGGAGCAGAGATATGGGGATGGAAAAAAGGAAATAGATTAAGAGTTTACAAGAAAGGTATATAAGGTGGACGCTAGGGGTAGACTGGAGAAAATCGGGATATATGGTAAGAGAAGAAGCGCAAAGGGATAAATTAAGTACTAGAGTGGGAAAGAGGGCCTGGAATTTTGAGACGAAGCTGTGGGAGGGAAAGGGAGGGGAGTTAGCGAGGAAGTGTTTCATGGAGGTGGAAGAAAGGAGAGGAAGGGCGATGGAATTAACGAGATGGGAAGAAGAAAGAAGGGAGTTCTTTAAGGCTAGAGGTATAGAAGACGGGACTGGAGTCAACTATGAAGAAGTGGAAGAAAAGGATAGGGAAAGACAATGAATAGAAAGATGGGGGATGATTGAGGAATCAAAATATAATAAATGGTATAAGATGATAAAAAAGGAAGGAGTACCAAAGTATTTAGAAGAGGGATGGAGAGAGAAAAGATGGACCAGAATAGCAAGATTTAGATTGGAAAACGAGGTAAGGGCAGGTATGTATTGGGATAAGAAAGAGAACAGGAAGTGCAGATTCTGTGAATGGGAAGAGGAAACATGGGAGCATGTATGGGAAGGATGTAGGAGAGGAATGGAAGATAAAGGAAGCTGGCAAGAGAGTGTGGTAAAGATTCTAGGGGAGGATGGTGTTTGGGGGAAGAGTGGATGAAGGAGTTAGAGGGTACTAGGGGAGCAAATGAGAAAGAATGAAAGAATGGATGCAAAAAAATGGCAAAATGGAGTTACAAGAGAAGTGAAAGAAAAAGGAAACGGAAGTCACTTAAATTAGAAGCGTAAAGATTTGTAAGTAATGGTTATGTAATAGTATAAGTAAATTAATTTGCGTTTGCGTTATCGCTCTCTCTCTCTCTCTCTCTCTCTCTCTCTCTCTCTCTCTCTCTCTC
>CAKNYM010046657.1:51249-62511 GCA_932195095.1 Andricus curvator
TAATGCGTGTATTTCTAAAAAAAGTGTCTTCTCTCGATCTCTCTAGTAGCTTAATGGAAAAGCACCTGACCGGAAACCAGTAGTTCTGTGATTCAATTCCCAGCTGTGCGAAAGGAGACGATCTTTTTTCAGAAAAAAAAAATATTTTAAAAAATTCAATTATTTTACCAGAAAATTTATCTATTTGGTTGAAAATTAACTTTTTGTTGAAAATTCGTCTTTTTGAGTTAAAAATAGCAGAAAATTCAACTATTTGGATAAAAATTAACTTTTTTGTTCAAAATTAATATTTTCGGTATGAAAGTTCAACCATTTGGCTGAAAATTCATTTACATATTTTGTTAAAAATTTAGCTATTTTGGTAGAAAGTGCAAATTTGATTGGAAGTAACTTTTTTCCTAAAAATTCATATCTTCTGTTTTAAAATGCAACTGTTTTCTAGAAAATTAATCTTTTTGGTTTGAAAATTCAACAATTTATTGGACATTTTTATTTCTTTTTTGGTTCAAAATTGATATCTTTTGGTAAAAAATCAATTTTTTTTTTCAAATTCGTTTTCTTGGGGGGGGGGGGGATTCAAATATTTTACTATAAAATTCCACTATTTGGTTGTAAATTAACGTTTTTGATAGGAATTTAACTTTTTTGTTAAAAATTCGTCTTTTTTGTTTAAAAATGGTAGAAAATTCAACTATTTGATTAAAAATTATCTTTTTGGTTGAAAATTCATGTCTTTGGTTAAAAATTTAACTATTTTGGTAGAAAGTCCTAATTTTGTTGAAAATTAACTTTTTTGTTGGAAATTTAACTTTTTTCTCGAATATCCGACTTTTTCGTTTGAAAATGGTAAGAAATTCAACTATTTGTTTGAAAATTTAACTATTTTGTTTCAAAATTGTTTTTTTTTGCGGGGTTTTTTATTTTAAATTTTACTTCATTGTATTTTAAATTTTATTATTATTTAATTAATTTATTTTATATCAAATAATTACTTATTAATTATTTTCATTTTAAATTATTTTAAATAATTTGTTTTCAGAAAAAAATTATTTTAAATAATTTTTCTTTAAATGTCCATCTAGCCTGAAAAGACGTTAAATATTCTCTTTTATTCTCTAATGATAATACAGATTCCTTGAAAAATTTTCTTTGTACCATCTAGCAAAATAATGCGTGTATTTCTGAAAAAAGTTACTTCTCTCGATCTCTCTAGTAGCTTAATGGAAAAGCACCTGACTGGAAATCAGTAGTTCTGTGGTTCAATTCCCAACTGTGCGAAAGGAGAAGATCTTTTTTCAGAAAAAAAATATTTAAAAAAATTCAATTATTTTACCAGAAAATTCATCTATTTGGTTGAAAATTAACTTTTTGTTGAAAATTCGTCTTTTTGACTTAAAAATAGCAGAAAACTCAACTATTTGGATGAAAATTAACTTTTTTTTTAAATTCATATCCTCGGTTTTGAAATGCATCTGTTTTCTAGAAAATTCGTCTCTTTGGTTTGAAAATTCAACAATTTATTAGACATTTTTATTTCTTTCTTGGTTCAAAATTGATCTCTTTTGGTAAAAAATCAAATTTTTGTTACAAATTCATTTTCTTTGTTGGGGGGGGGGGGGATTCAAATATTTAACTATAAAATTCAACTATTTGGTTGAAAATTAACGTTTTTGATAGGAATTTAACTTTTTTGTTGATAATTCGTCTTTTTGGTTTAAGAATGGTAGAAAATTCAACCATTTAATTCAAAATTAACTTTTTGGTTGAAAATTTAACTTTTTTGCCGAATATCCGACTTTTTCGTTTCAAAATGGTAGAAAATGCAACTATTTGTTCGAAAATTTAGCAATTTTGTTTCAAAATTGTTTTTTTTTTTGGCGGGTAAAAAATTCAATTATTTTACTAGAAAATTCATCTATTTGTTTAAAAATTAACTTTTTCTTTGAAAATTCGTCTTTTTGAGTTAAAAATAGAAGAAAATTCAACTATTTGGATACAAATTAACTTTTTGTTCAAAATAAATATTTTCGGTATGAAAGTTGAACCATTTGTCTGAAAACTCATGTTCACATTTTGTTAAAAATTTAACTATTTTGGTAGAAAGTGCAAAGGTTGAAAAGAAACTTTTTTGTTGAAAATATGTCATTTTGGCTTGAAAATTAATTTCTTCCAATAAAAAACTTTTATATAGTTTTTGGTTAAAAATATAACTGTTTGGTTAGAAAATATGACTGAAAAATCTGAATCTAATGTCTATTTTTTAAATTAAGTTTTCATGAATAATCATCTTGATTGTTTTTATTTCTAAATTATAAAATTGAGGAAGTGAAAAAAGTAAATTTTTAGGTAATTTGAAGTTACTTTATCTAGTAACTGTAACTAGTTACAGTTAAGAGTAACGCAACTCTAACTAGTTTTAAAAAAAAGTAACCCAACACTGGTAGACTGTATAATGTATCTCTTACTTCTGAGGTGAATCTTTCCAGTATCACATCGTTCGATACAAAGGGGTGGGGGTGCGTCTCGCTTTTGGTGGGGGAACTTGACACGCGCTTCGAGGGTTGGTCACTGAATCCGGATGGCGATATTGGTAGCAGAATTCGAGTCATTCTTCCGCGCGCCGCATAAACGCGTGCACGGTTACCGCGCTTACCCATCTCTTTTTCTCAGTCCGATAGTGATCTCTCAGTTAAGTCCTTCAGTCTCTTCGACTGGACCATCGCATCATCGCCGCTCTCCTCTTATAAGTTCCTCCACTTGGAAACAACTCCCTAAAACCAATTACAAAGAACCTAATCCGCTAAAACATTGGACCATGTTCTAGAGGAAAGGATAAGGAGAGAATTAGGAAAGGATAAGAAAAGACTTAGGAAAGGATAAGGTCAAGAAGATAGACACAAGATGTTCAACAAAGTGCGAAAGTTCGAAAGATCGAAGGGATAATTTACTAAAAAATCGAGAGGATTTAGGAGAAGATGGGGAACATGGTTGCGAGGATGAGAGGCTAACTCAGGGATGGAGGACACAATCGGATCATGGTCCACCCCCGGGTCGACGTATGCACATGAGTCAACATTAAGCTACATCCCCAATGAAACTGAAGTCTTGATACCTGTCCCACCTCGAGATCCTCTTTTTGTGGTGGTACCAATAACCATAATCTATATCTCCATTTTTTTAACTGGTACCATTGGTAACATCAGCACGTGCATCGTGATTGCGCGCAACAAGTCCATGCACACAGCCACAAACTACTATCTCTTCAGTCTCGCAATTTCCGACCTGTTGCTGCTGGTTTCCGGTCTACCTGCTGAAATTTGGCTCATTTGGTCCAAGTATCCTTACGTTTTTGGGGAGTGTTTTTGTGTCCTGAGAGGACTTGCTGCAGAGACGTCAACCAACGCTACAGTTTTGACGATAACTGCTTTTACTGTCGAGAGATATGTGGCAATTTGTCATCCCTTTTTGTCACAGACAATGTCGAAATTGTCGAGGGCGATCAAATTGATACTGTCAGTTTGGTTGGTGGCGTTGTCATTCGCGATACCACAGGCTCTGCAGTTTGGGTTGGTGCAGTATGATAAGCCGGAATTAGTGATGTGCATGATTAAAAAAGTGATTGTTCAACACTCGTTTGAACTCTCGACGTTTTTGTTTTTTGTGGTGCCAATGACCCTGATCACGATTCTTTATGCACTCATTGGGTTGAAGTTGAGAAAGTCGAATACGATGAAGAGGGATCGTGGCAGGAGTGAAAACAGTCGAGTGATTGCTGGTTCTGTCAGGAAGGATCGACACTGCAGAAGCAGCACTGGAAGTTCTTCGAGAAGAGTGCTTAAGATGCTTGGTGAGTTTAGAGAAAAAAAGGGTTTTGGGTTTTCTAGAGGAGTTTGAAAAATCGGAACATAATAAGCTAAATTTCATACCAATCTGATCCCTAATGTAAGAACAGTATCCAGAAGAAGAAATGATAGTGTTGAATGCTAGAGGCATTACTATTCATTCATCAATATTCCTCGTTTCAATTATATGATTCTAGCACGTGCAACACGATCATTGGTATTTATATAACGCTATTGTTTCGTCGAAAGGTTCGAATTCTACAATCGAAATTATAGGCTTTATCGAATTAATTCTTGTGAAGAGTATTTAGCGGATTTTGCATCATCCTCTATTATTTCAAATAACGTTTGTAGCTTGTATTTCAGACCTTGAGTGAAATTCTATGATTTGCATTTCTGATTATGAGTTCGTCTTGCATATTGATGAATTATAGTGACTGCATTCCGAGTCATTTTTTATTTCGGCACTGAAGATCAATTATGTTCAATAGACAAGGCCATTCTAATCATTCACTGCTCTAGTTTGTTTTATGGAAAATAATTTAAAGGTCATATTCAACTTTGTTAAAAAATATTCTTAAGTAAGATTATGGGATTTTTCATCATTCAATGTTATTAATCGATTACATCAGGAGTTAAAGTTTCTTTCAAAAAAAGAAAGTCATCGCAAAAATAGGTCAAGAAAATTAATATATCTTCCTTTCTTGGTTGATTAAAGCTGAGTTACCTCAAGTTTTCTGCAAAAGTGTTTTATCGCAAGAAGGGTCGGAAGTGTGATCGATCATTAGGAAGAAAGGATTTTATACTTGTTTCCTCACTGGGAATATTGTCTTTATCTCATCGCAAAAAGATTTTATATTCAAAAGACAATGTATTCAAATGCTAATTGGAAGCATATCCATAGTACAATATGATCCTTGGCATAAATTCCCATTTCTTTTTCTCCAAGGCACATATTTAATGTAAAATTTGTAGGAGTGCCATTTTATGAGAAAGCTTATTCACAATTACCTAATAATTGCTGATTAATCGCGTGGATCATTTTTTATTTGGCAAAATGTGTTTTACGAGCGAGTCGACTTGAAAATTGATCCTGTCAGGTAATGCCTTGGGGTGGAGAAGTGCTAGCAATATTTCTTTATAATTCTTTTTAGACATTCTCCACAAAGATTCCCCTCGAGGGCAATTAAAATAAACACCTTTCGGAAGAGAAGAGATTACACAGCGAGGCAATTAGTGCCCATTATTTTGGTGTTAATTTCCCTTTGCAATTTCATTTTCTCAGATGATAGGGGAGAATGGCTATCATTGTTAGGAAAAATATATTTTTGAACGTAGTATGTTTTCTTAAATGTTATTCATCCCTAATGTTTAAAACGAATTTTTAGATATTACAATTAAAGAACTTTGTTGAATAATTTAACAATTTGGATTTAAAAAATCATGTTAAATTAATTATGTTCAAGTGAGGCCTAATTTATTTTTCGCAAAAGTGAAACTTGACTCGTTGTATATTTATCTTGGAAATATTCTCATATAAGACTGGAAAATTTCGGTTAGGAGATTTTTTTTACATGTTTTAGGCATAAATTCGCAAGAGTTTATAATCAAACCTGTGTTACCTTAGATAAAAGAAATTCATAGTTTTTTCTTATAATTGTTTAGTTTGAACAATTTCAAAAAGAATTCAACGAATGAGAAAGTATTTCCAATTTTTTCCCGTTTTGTGAAAACTGATGGTTCGTAGAAAAAAAAAACTTCATATCAGCTTAGGCTTTATTGAATTTTTGAAGTATTATAAATAATAGGGTCGCCGAAAAAATTAATTTTCCAAGTTACCTAACTTTTCCCTGATTTTTCTCTGACCAATTTTTCATCTTTCCTGACGATTAATAATATTTGAAGACCAGCATTTTAATCTTGTAAAATTGTTAACACAGAATTTTTTATAAATAGAATTTGCAAACAAAAAGATAAAACTTCAACAAAAAGTTGCATTTTCAATCAAATATTTGAACTTTAAAGCAAAAGATACGAATTTCCAAGAAAAGTCGAAGTTTTATTCAATTATTGTACTTTCACCAGAAATAGTTACATTTCCAACCAAATAGTTAAATTTTCAACCCAAAAATTTGAATTTTCCACAAAAATATGAATTCTCAACCCAAAATGTGAGAGTTGATATTAAAAAAAAAAATCAACAAAATATTTCAATTTTCCATGAAAGAGTTGAATTTTCAACAAAATAATTTAACTTTAAACAAAATAGTTTAATTTTTAACAAAATAGTTAAATTTTTAACAAAATAGTTAAATATTTAAAATAGTGGGCTTTTCAATCTAAAAAAATTAATTCTAAACAAAAAATGTAATAGTTGATATTTCAGGCAAAGAAGAAAAATTTCTACCAAAAATGATGAATTTTTAAACAAAACAGACGATTTTTTAACCAAAAATAGAAAAGTTACATTTTCAGATGAAAAGTTAATTAAAAAAAAAAAAGGATTTTCAGCAGAATAGTTAAATTTTTGAACAAAGAGATGAACCTTCAATTAAAAAAATTAATTTTTAACAAAGTAGTTCAACCTTTCCCAATTAGTTGATTTTTTATTGAAACGAAATCAATTTTCAACAAAATAATTGAGCTTTCGAAGAAAGAAATGAATTTTTAACTGACCTAAAATTAAAAATCTTCAACTGAAATAGTTTAATTTTGAGTTGATAAATTTATTTTCGAATAAAAAAAAAAGAATTTTCAACCGAAGAGATGAATTTTTAATTTCCACTAAAAGATATGAATTTTAGAACAAAAGAGACGAATTTTCAAACAAAAACAGAAAAGTTACATTCTCAAAGAAAAAAGTTAATTTTAAACAAAACAAACATAAGCAAATTTCAACAAAAAAGCTGAATTTTCAACCAAAGCACTGAACCTTCAACTAAAAAAAAACAATTAATAAAGTATTTCAATTTGTACTCAAGTAGTTGAATTTTCAATTAAAAAATATAAATTTGCAACAAAATAGTTAAACTTTTTTGAAAAAAAAGAGTTTTTAGCTAAAATAAATTTATGAATCTTCAACTGGAATAGTTGAATTTTCAGTTAAGAAAACTTATTTTTAACTGAAAAGAAAAAAGAATTTTCAACTAAAATGATGAATCTTTAAAAAAATTATTTCTGCATATGGTGGTTCAACCGAGTTGTTCAATTTTCAACCAAAAGAGATAAATTTAAAAACAAAATAGACGTATATTTAACCAAAAATGAAAAATATTAATTCAGAAAAAAAAGTTAATTTTAAACAAAAGAAAAAACCTAATTTTAAGAAAATAGTTAAATTTTCAATCAAAGGGATGAACCTTCAACTAAGATAATCAATTTTTAACAAAGTAGTTGAACTTCTACCCAAGAAGTTGAATTTAAAAACAATCAATTTTCTACAAAATAGTTCAACTTTTGAAGAAAGAAATGAATTTTTATCCAAAATTAAATCATGAATTTTCACCTGGGATAGTTAAATTTTTTTTTGAATAAACCTACTTTAAAAAAAGAAGACGAATTTTCAACCAAGGAGATGAATTTTCAACTAAAATTATGAATCCTCAAGAAAAAAATTATTTTTGTAACCTAAAAATATTTGTATTCTACATAAAAAACTGTTGAATTCAACCAAAAAGACGAATTTTCAACAAATTGCTTCGTTCCTCAAAGAAGATTAATTTTTATTTTTACAGTTTTTTTTATAGTTTTATTTTTTACCATTTCTAACCAAAAGGGCGAATTTTCAAAAAATACTTGAATCTTCAACCAAGGAAGGTTTCATTTGAATTTTAGACACCAAAATATGAATCTTAAAAAAAAATAATTATCTACCAAAATAGTTGAAGGTTCAACCCAAAAAAGAAATTGTCAGTGAAACAGTTCAATAATTATCCAAAAAATATGGATTTTAAACAAAATTGTTGGATTTCATCCAAATTATAAAATTTTTAACTAAAAATATAATCGTCACGAGGAAGCAACTGAAAAAAATAAATAGAAATACAGGAAAAATAAATTACTACCGAAATAATCCTATCGAGGTGACGACAAAACTTTGTTTTCAAAATTCCCTAACTTTTCCTGATGAATTTTTGATTTTCTCTGACTATGAATAATAAAAATAATAAATTAAACATAAATAAATGAAAATTTATAATTCATTATAATATTTATAATATAATATTTATTTATTTATTTATTCAAAGTAATAAATATCGATTTTACGGGCCAACTTACCAAATATAAATTTAAAAAAAATTTGTTTTTCTACTCTGATTCGTCAGTCTCATTTCTTTTACGAAATTGTCTCAAGAGATCACAGATTAAAACGGTACAAAGTGTATTTTTGGGTCATTCATGCGGAAGGTACAAAAAAACCGAAGGGCGTGATCCATCTTGTGTAAATAACAGGATCGATTCCCTTTAACTGCAGAATCGCCCGAAGAAAAAACGTGACTTCTGATTATATAGAGTAATTTTAGAACTTGTTTTACGACGAACCGTTAAGCCATGTGATCCCAAATTGCTTAAGAAGATGATAATAATAATTTACCAGTTGCAGGATCAAATTTATTTATTTATTTACCCGTCAAAATTTATTGATATTCTGAAAACTATTTCAGTTTCTTCTGATTTTTATTTTTATTTAATCACGCTGATCAGCAAAAATGACCTATGCCCTTGCTGAATATGTAATATCATTTTTGAAGTACTTTCCAATGCTGAACACGAATCTGGCTTCCGTTTGTTGCTATCAGGTCTAGTTTGATAGACATTTACAATTAAAATTTTTAATCACGAAATTGTTTAACTTCAGCGATATCTGTAACAGTTTCTGAGATATTCGCAAAAAACTGAAAAAAGTACGAAAAATGTATGTAAACTTCTTTTTGATTTCCAAAAACTTATGTTTAATACTGCTCTTGGCATCAGATGTTCAATTGTGGAACGTAAGACGATCACTCACATTTTATTAGTTTCTAAATTTCATACAGTTGTGAAACATAAGACGATCAATCACATTGTTACTTGTTTGTGAATTTCATACAGTTATAAAACATAAGACGATCAATCACATTGTAACCTGTTTATGAATTTCATACACTTCTAAAACATTAGGCGATCAATCACATTGTCATTTGCTTCTAACTTTCACGAAGTTCTAAAACATAAGACGATCAATCGCATTGTTACTTATTTATGAATTTTATATAGTTCTAAAAAAATGAGGCAATCAATCACATCGATATTTCTTTTTGAATTTCATGAAGTTCTGAAACATAAGATGATCACTCAAATTTGATTCGTTTCTGAATTTCATACAGTTGTGAAACGTAAGACGATCAATCACATTGTTACTTGTTTATGAATTTCATACAGTACTCAAAGATAAGACGATCAATCACATTGTTACTTGAATATGAATTTCATATAGTGCTTCAACATAAGACGATCAATCACATTGTAACTTGTTTATGAATGTCATATACGTCTAAAACATAAGGCGATCAATCACATTGTCATTTTATTCTAACTTTCTGGAAGTTCTAAAACATAAGACGATCAATCCCATTGTTACTTATTTATGAATTTTACAAAGTCCAAAAAAATGAGGCAATCAATCACATTGATATTTCTTTTTGGATTTCATGAAGTTCTAAAACATAAGACGATCACTCACATTTTATTCGTTTCTGAATTTCATACAGTTTTGAAACGTAAGACGATTAATCACATTGTAACTTGTTTATGAATTTCATACACTTCTTTAAACATTAGGCGATCAATCACATTGTCATTTGCTTCTAACTTTCACGAAGTTCTAAAACATGAGAAGATCAATCGCATTGTTACTTGTTTATGAATTTTATACAGTTCTAAAAAATGAGGCAATCAATCACATTGATATTTTTTTTTTGAATTTCATGAAGTTCTGAAACATGAGACGATCACTCACATTTAATTCGTTTCTAAATTCCATACAGTTGTGAAATATAAGACGATCAATCACATTGCCATTTCTTGCTGAATTTCATTCCGTTCTAAAACATAATACGATCAATCATATTGATACTTGAATATGAATTTCATACAGTACTTCAACATAAGACGATCAATCACATTGTAACTTGTTTATGAATGTCATATACGTCTAAAACATAAGGCGATCAATCACATTGTCATTTTATTCTAACTTTCTGGAAGTTCTAAAACATAAGACGATCAATCCCATTGTTACTTATTTATGAATTTTACAATGTCCAAAAAAAAATGAGGCAATCAGTCATATTGATATTTCTTTTTGAATTTCATGAAGTTCTGAAACATAAGACGATCACTCACATTTTATTCGTTTCTGAATTTCATACAGTTTTGAAACGTAAGACGATTAATCACATTGTAACTTGTTTATGAATTTCATACACTTCTAAAACATTAGGCGATCAATCACATTGTCATTTGCTTCTAACTTTCACGAAGTTCTAACACATAAGACGATCAATCGCATTGTCACTTGTTTATGAATTTTATACAGTTCTGAAAATTGAGGCAATCAATCACATTGATATTTCTTTTTGAATTCTATGAAGTTCTAAAACATGAGACGATCACTCACATTTTATTCGTTTCTGAATTTCATGCAGTTGTGCAACGTAAGAGGATCAATCACATTGTTACTTGCTTATGAATTTCATACAGTACTCAAACATAAGACGATCAATCACATTTTAACTTGTTTTTGAATGTCATACACGCCTAAAACATACGGCGATCAATCACATTGTCATTTTATTCTAACTTTCTCGAAGTTCTAAAACATAAGACGATCAACCGCATTGATACTTATTTATGAATTTTATACAGCTCTACAAAATTAGGCAATCAATCACATTGACATTTTTTTTTTAATTTCATGAAGTTCTAAAACATAAGATGATCACTCACATTTAATTCGTTTCTAAATTTCATACAGTTGTAAAATATAATACGATTAATCACATTGTCTTTTGTTGCTGAATTTTATTCCGTTCTAAAACATAATACGATCAATCACATTGTCATTTGTTTCTGAATTTCTTGAAGTTCTAAAACATAAGATGATCACTCACATTTCATTTGTTTCTGAATTTCATACAGTTGTGAAATGTAAGACGATAAATCACATTTTAACTTTTTTATGAATATCATACACGTCTGAATACTTAATGCGATCAATCACATTGTTATTTTTGTCTAACTTTCTCGAAGTTCCAAAACATAAGACGATCAATCGCATTGTTACTTATTTATGAATTTTACACAGTTCTGAAAAAATGAGGCAATCAATCACGTTGATATTTCTTTTTGAATTTCATGAAGTTCTGCAGCATAAGACGAT